>CM053763.1:4039579-4058107 GCA_028658305.1 Pachyuromys duprasi
ATCCCAGGGGATGGCATTGCAGCCAGCCCTGAGGAGACAGGATGAGCTGGGTTTGGATGGAAGGGGAGGAGATCCTCCCTTGTTGGTGGACTTGGAGGGGGCGGGGAGGAGGGAGTTGAGGGAGGGAGTGGAAGGGTGGGAGGGAATGAGGGAGGGGGCTATGCCTGGGATGCAAAGTACCTAACCTGTGATTGATATAAAAATAAATAAATTAATAAAAAATACTTTTTTGCAGTAAAAAAAAATAAAAATAAAATAAAAAATAAAAATGAAAAAAAAAAAAGAAAATAGGCTACAAGTCTCTGATCTAAGATAAAAGATTATATCTGTCCTTGGGGCCTTCCACTCTCTAGAAGGAAGAGACAGGGTAAATGGGGAGAGGTAACATGAGGGAACAGGGAGGAGAGGAGGATGGAGGCTGTGATCAGGCACTAAAGAGACTGAAGAAAGAAAGAAAGAAAGAAAAACAGAATAATAACAAGAAGAAAAATATCCCATCTGAACAGAGGAGTCAGGCATCTCCCATACACCACCACTCTACTGAGGCAACATCTGACACTGGACTAGGCTTGTCACCCAATTTAGCCAAAATTTGCTGGTCAATGCAAGAACTCTCTCGAAGAGATAACAGTATTTATTCTGGATTCCAATATAGTGACCATGCCCAAGAACACAGAGTTTGGTTTCCCCAAATTCCACATTACAAGATGACATCAGTTTCATGAAGTTGTTATAGTAACAAAACAAAGTCATAACAAATAAAAAGAAATAGCAGGTAGCAGGTTATAGCAAAGCGGAAGACATTCTGCTCTAGGCTGCAGATGTTACCTGATGACATCCCTAGCCTTCTGATTGGTAGAAGTTGGTGGTCTGCTCAGATAACAACATTTCAAGCAAGAGCAGATAAAGGAAGTTCCTTGATAAAGGAAGTTTCACTCTTGGACATAGACACTGAAGCCAGACTAGAAACCAAACAAGAAAAAGCAAGGTGGGGGCTGGGTGATTATTCAAGAGTGAAACTGGATTTGGAAGCTCTTTGTGGGAGCAACACGACTTCTTTCTCATTTTCTCTATTCCTATTATTGGTCAGCACTCTGCTAGCACCCTGAGGAAATGGAGGAAGAGCTTCCATGGTTCTGCATTACATACTTTCTTCACTTCCTTCAAGTCTGGCCAAAAACACCTGGAAAAAATTATCCAGCTTCCTTGATAGCTCTGCTCTGGCTAGGTAGGTGTTTGCCCACTTTGATGATGAAGAGAAAGCATGCTTACACATGTGTACTTCTGCATGTCAAAGAAAGTCATAAACATTGTCCCCCTAAGGAAGAGAATGTCAACAAACCTTCCTAGAAAGAAGTCATGACTCAACTTAAAATTTCTCCAAGCTGATTGACTGATGACTTTAATAACTGTGGAGAAGTTGCAATGCTGCAGGACCAGAGCCTAATTACAATTTACTTTGTGCTGTTATTAACCTAATCGTGATTCCTTGCTCATCTCTGTATCTGAACTACCATCTTTGAGAATATGAGGTGAAGGTTCTGGAATGTTATTACCTGAGCAGACCACCAGCTTCTACCAATTCTAGAACACATCAAAATGATTATCCATGATGATGAAGTAGGCTTCATCCTAGAGATGCAGGGATGGTTCAACATATGAAAATCTATCAATGTAATCCACCATATAAACAAATTGAAAGAAAAAAAGCACATGATCATCTCATTAGATGCAGGAAAAAGCCTTTGACAAAAATCCAACACTCCTTCATGATAAAAGTCTTGAAGAGATCAAGGATAAAATACACAGACCTAAACATAATAAAGACAAGATATAGAAAGCCAATAGCCAACATCAAATTAAATGGAGAGAAACTTAAAGCAATCCCAGTAAAATAAGGGCCAAGAAAAGGCTGTCCAACTTCTCCATATCTATTCAATGTAATACTTGACGTTTAGCTAGAGCAATAAGACAACTAAAGGAGATCAAGGGTATACAAATTGGAAAGGAAAAAGTAAAAATACCACTATCTGTAGATGATATGACAGTATATATAAGTGACCCCCAAAATTCTACCAGGGGACTCCTACAGCTAATAAACACCTTAAGAGAAATGTCTGGATACAAAATAGCTCAAAAACATATAAATGATACACATAAATAATAAATGAGCTGAGAAAGAAATTAAGGAAACAACACAATAGCTACAAAGGATATAAAATATTTCAATGTAATTCAACCATGCAAGTGAAAGACCTGTATGATAAGAACATTTAGTTCTGGAAGAACCTCCCAGGAGTCTGTGAAGGTGATCCTAACTAGGACTTCTAGCAATGGAGAATATGAAGCCCTAACTGGACATCTGGTGTAACCAGGTAAGACATCCAGTAGAGGGACTAAGACACCAACCCAGGCACAAAACCTTCAGCCTACACTTTGTTCTGCCTACAAGATGTGCTTTAGTGAATGTGGCACAGAAACTGAAGGAGCAGTCAACCAATGACTGTTCAAGCTTAAGACCCAGGCCATGAGAGGAAGCCCACTTCTGATACTGCTCAGAGAGCCAGGAGCTGGAGGCTAAATAGTCCAGAGACCTGCAAGAGAACCAAACATAAATAGACGCAAAATAAAAACTAAAAGTCCATGAAATTATTCCTAATGATATTGTGCTATATCCATAGATTGGCATCTACTCCAATTGTCATCAGAGAGGCTTTACAAAGCAACTGATGGAAACAGATCCAGAGACCCACAGCCAAATATTCGGCAGAGCTTGGGGAAACCTGTGAAAGAGGAAGGATTGCAGGAGCCAGACCAGTTAAGAACATCACAAGGAGAACCATAGAGTCAACTAACCTGAGGCCATAAGGGCTCACAGAGACTGAACCACCAACTAGGCAACCTGCATGGGCCTGACCTAGGCCTTTCTCATAGACGTTACAGTTTTGTAGCTTGATCTTCTTGTGGGACTCCTAACAGTGGGAGCAGGAGCTGTCTGTGACTTTGTTGCCCATGTTTGGGACACTTTTCCCCTACTAGGTTGCTTTGTCTTGCCTTAATAGAAGAGGACATGCCTAGTATTACTGTAATTCACGATATGGATATATATAGATAGATAGATAGATAGATAGATAGATAGATAGATAGATAGATAGATAGATAGATAGATATAGATATAGATATATATCTCATATATATATCCATCAAAGGCCAGCCCTTTTCTGAAAAGAAATGGAGGTGAAGTGGATGTGGGGAGGGGAAAGGAAGAGTGGAGGTAAAGGAGGCACTGGAAGAAGAAGGAGGGGAAACTGAATTGGGATGTAAAATAAAAATTAAAAAAATATTCTTAATCACATTGGCAAATCTCTTTTGCCGTACAAGACAATGACTCCACATATTATAAGTATTAGAATACATACATATCGGTGGTGATCATTGCCCAGCCAATCACATACAAAACTAAGAAAAATTCTTAGGCCTAGGTCCAGGCCAGTGACATCTAGAAGCAAAAGTAAGCTTGCTTATCCTAAGGCCAAAAACTGAAACGTAGCTAAGAGTCAGAAAACATTTGATTGGAACCCCCTTTCTCTGCTTTTTTTTTCATATCTTTATGATTTTATTTGCTTACTTGAAGCAAGAAAATGATCCTGACAGCAGACACATACTTTGGTAAGCCACATACACAGAATTTCAGAGTGTCAGAGCATAAAGAGATCTCTACAGGCTGTGACTGCAAAACTGCTTCCCTTCAGAATGGAAAGAATGCAAGGAACAGGGTGGCCAAGAAAAGAATAAGACTTGATATCAGAACTATCTTAATTTTCATCTCATCTGGCTCTCAACCAAGTCCATGCCTTCTCATAGACTTGTAAATTTGACGGAATGAGGTTTCCTCCATAGAATATGCTTCTATCCAGTCCTAGGGTCAAGCTCTCACTAAGTTGCTGGAAGTGAGAAATGCCTTCAAAATGATTCAGACAGGTTATTTGAGCAAAATTCTTTACATGCCATGGATGACGTGATTAATCTGATTGTGATGTAGCTGCTTAGTGCTGCAATCTGCCCTGCTTTGGATAAATTCCTTCATTCCCTCTGCCTACATCTATTCACAACTCCAGGCAGAGGCATGCATGAATTAAGAGACTGGAACAGAAAACCTTACAAGCCAGGTCAAAGGCTAAGATATAGTTACACACTGACCTAGCAACAGAATGTTCGTGGAGAAAAGAGGTGAAAGAAAGCTAAGCGCTCATGAAGACAAGTCCCATAGGAGAATTACCTTCATAGACAAGGAGAAAGGTAACCACATGGAATTGAACATGAAGACCAAGTCTGTATTCTGGGGGCAGAGGTGAAGAGTGGAATAAAGGAGAGCAGAGACCCTGATTCTCTATCAAAGATGAACAATAAATGGGAAGTGGGAGTTATGTTTGGTGTATTAAATAGACACATTTTTGTCTTTGTGCATTCCAAGGTCCTGAGTCACTTACATGAAAATACACCACTTTGGGATACACTAGGAGTACTTAGAAAGATATGACATAGGGACAATCCTTAAAGGGGAACTTTTTCCTTTCTTGTAGATGTTTGAGTGAAAATTAAAAGGAAAAAGACTAGAAAGACAGCTGAGTCAGTACAGTGTTTACCATGCAAACATGAAGACCTGACTTTGATACCCAGAATCCATGTGAAAAAGCTTAGGGAAGCTGTGCACACCTGTATTCCCACAGTGCTGTAGAGCTGGAAACAGGTGGATTCCCAGAGCTTGCCAGATAGCCAGCCTAGCCAAGTCAGCGAGTTCAGAACAAGACCCCCATCTCAAAAAACAAGATGGATGGGGACTAAAGAGATTGTTCAGCAATTAAGACCACTGGCTACTCTTCCAGAGGATCTGGGAACAATTGTCAGCACCCACATGGGATTTAAAATCACATGTAAACCAGTTCTGGGGAATTAAATGCTCTCTCTGGTCTCCAAGGGCACTGTGTACATATGGCACACAGACATTCTGGCAGAAAGATTACTCATACATGTAAACCCTGAAAGAGTTCATGGCTTAGAAGATCTGGATGCTCCAAAAGTGTTGAAGAATGAAAAAGAAACAGCAGTATATGTATTACTGTTCCCAATAAGTCCACCTGAGACCTTTCACAGGTACCTTTTAAAAAGTGATGTGCTTAAACATGCATCCAGAAGGAAGTGTTAAAAGCAACAGGAAGTTCAACCAAAGACTTCTCAGAGGAATCAGGTTGCAAGTCCTACCAATGAGGCAGGCCTGTTCATGCTCCAGAATTCAATGTGTCAAAATATTATGGGTGTGTGTGCACATGAAGGAAATATAGCATCAGAAAATAAGTGAGACCATGTAACAAAGGAACTACCACTAAGCAATGATAAAAGCAAACCAACGCAACGAATAGTCCATACATCCCTTGACTATGGAGTTGAACACAGTGCCACAGCCTGGTCTGTATTATCTGAGTCTCAGCAGAAAGCTGTCACATCAATGCATGAAGATGGGTATGGTTGCCTGGTGATGGAGATGAATGGCAGGACCAGCATGAGAGAATGATTTTGTATTCCTTTCCAAAATCTAATAAGCCAATGCTGTCAATTCTTATCCTAAATTTAGAAATCATAGTGGAAAAGGAGAAAATTGAATATAACATTCTCATATGGGAATGAACTTCAAATTGGTTGAATGTTTACCTACAAGGATTATTTGAAGAAAAAGATGCAGTTAGTTCAGTAGGAAAATTAGATACACGGTTGGATACCCCAGCCCCCATTGGTATCCTGTTCACACACTATCTGCTATCAGAAATCATTGCAGGAACCATCACAGACTCACCAGGAAGGCACAGACTCACAAAGAGCCTTGATGGAGACAATATCTAACCTCTTGTCATGTGAACAAGTTGATCTTGAAGTAAAGATTGCTATGGGCTCCATATTTATAATTATAGTATATCAAGAAAAGACTTTCTTTTCAAAAATGTGCTGTATATATAACGACAATATACAATAGTAAATTACATGAAATTTCAACAAAATAACATACAAAGCATGGAAGACTAATGGGGTCATGGGCCATTTTTCATGTCCCCATGTGACCAGTGAAGTATTTTTTTCCAAAGTCATAGAGTTATGGTTCTGGCTTCCTTCCTATTGCTGTGATAAGATATCAAAAGCAACTTGTTGGGGAGAAGATTTATTTCTTCTGAACTTCCAGATCATAACCCCTTACTGAAGGAAGTCAGGACTAGAGTTCAAGCAGCAACCTGAAGCGAAAATCATGGAGGAATGCTGCTTCCTTTCTCACTCTTAGGCTCGCTCAGACTCATGCTCACTTGCTTCCTTACACCAGTACCACCTGCCCAGAAAATGATACTGCATCAATTATCAGTTAAGGCAATCCCTCACAGACTTGCCCACAGACCAACCTGATAAAGACAATTACTCCATTGAGACTTTTTTCAAATAATTCTATGTTGTATCAAGTTGATAATTAATGCTAACGGGGACAGTTAGTTAAGCACAGACAGAAGACCGAAGAGGTATGGAACACCTTTTCAAACTTCCCTACATAGAAACCAAAAGAGAAACATTTAAACTTTCCCCTTGTAGAGTGGCAGCTGATAAGTTGGGTCCCAGGCTTTTGTGAACTGCTTCAGCATTACTCAGCTGCCATGCCCCCAGAATAGTAATGTGTTAAAGCTTGATCCCCAGGGGGTGGCAATATTCTAGGAAGTTCTAGAAACTTTAGAAGATGGGACTTGGCGGGAAGGACTGAGTCATTAGGTGTGGCCTCTTAAGGGTATCTTTTTTTTTTTTTTTCTGAGCAACCTATCCTATCTACGACGAGATAACAGTCCTTTGTCATAGAATCCTGCTGGTAGGATATGCTGCCCCATCAAAGTTACTGTAGATGGAAACCTCAGAAACCATGAGAAAAAAGTAAATAGTATATGCAGAAAAGTTAACATTTGTGGTTTTTTCTTTTTAATATTAGGAAGAACGTAACTAAAAAGATTAGCAGTCAAGAACTTGGTTTAATGGTTTAGTGGCAGTGAGATAAATTATTGATATCTTGTTATTACTGTAGTTTCCTGAAACTCTCTGACAATGAGACAATACAGAGAGGGCAAAGTTAAGGAAGTAGGAGTCATGGGAGAATTCCAAAGAAATGAAGAGAAGAATCCAGGCAAGCAGCCAGCCTGGGGCTGTAGGAAATGCATTATGTCTGAGGACTTAGAGTCCCTTTTTTTGTGCATAAAATGTCATTGCTTGCCATTAATTTCCTGTTGTAGCCCAGGCTAAAAGGAGAATCACATTCACCCTATTATGCGTACAGGAACCTAAGATGAAGTGACTTTAGTGTCATAGTACAGAATCTAGAACCTCAAATGAAAAGTAATTACTTTAATGTACACACTAAAACAGACAGATTCCCAGATCTGCAGGATTCTGTAGGTCTGACCCAAACATTTTATTTTACATATGGCAAATTAGAGATCATGTATCTTGCCAAAGATACAGAGGTCTTTCTGCTAATCCCAGAGTATGAACATTTTGCTTGCTCTAGTCCACAGTGCTTCTTGGCATAGAGTAGATACAGATTTGTTATAAATAGCCCGACATTGTGGTTATATCTATTTTGATGAGATGATTTTACTCATATCTGCCTTTGCCCTCTAACAGCCCTCTATGGCACCCAAAGGCAGTTTACTGCTACTGAATGACAAGAGAGAATGCTGATTATTTCCTAATGTCATTACCTCAATGTGACACTTAATATTGATTTTTAAAGATCTGTGTGTGTGTGTGTGTGTGTGTATGTGCACATGCACGGAGTACACATTTTTGGGATTATATGGGCCCAAGTATGTGTAGGCTGTAGCTCACTCTACCTTATTTCCTTGAGATGAGGTCTTTCAATGAACCTAAACCTAAGGTGGTACCCAGAAAGCTCCAACAATCCTCCTGTTTCTACTTCAGTATAATTTTGAGGTTACAGGCTTCTGTGAGGCATACCCAGATTTTTTATGTGAGTTCTGTGGATCTGAACTAAAGTCCTTATGCTTGCATAGAAAGCACCCTTACCTAGTAAGCTATCTCCAAAGTGCCAAGACTGTTAATTTTAATTTGTACTAATAATTGAAAATGTATGTGTTTATCCTGGACAATTTTTAAATAGTGATTAGCAAAAGAAGATGAGAGTTAGTCTTTTAGAAAAAATCATACTGTGAGAGGCCAGCAATAATCCACAAATATTTTGTGGTCTTCCATGCAATTCTTTTTTGATGCATCATTCTCTTCTTAATATAATACATTTTTTTAGAACTTCATACATGTACACAATATAGTTTAACCTATTCACCCACCCCTGACTTCTCGCCCAATTCTTCCCAGATTCACCTTCATGTCTTCTCCCCCCTCAACTTCATGTCCTCTCTTTTTCTTAGTAACCCACCAAACCCACTTTGTGTTGCACTCATAGATCCAGGGTCATCTCCTGGAGCATGGCTGGACTACCAGGGACCACACTCTTAAAGAAAACTTCTGTCTCTTCTAGATGCTATAGATCATCAATAATTCCTCAGCTAGGGATGGTGATTTGGGAGGCCATCCCCATTCCATGCTAGAATGTTACCTGGCTTGAGCTTGTGTGGGTCTCATTGATACATTCAATTCTAGTACTTTGCTACTTTTCAATCTAATTTTTTTAACTCTAGTTATATAACATTGGTAATCTCACTACTTGGGAAAATAGAAAAGATGCTTTTTGCAAGCAAGGAAGCATTTTCATTATATGATAGTAGAATGTAGTCTGGAAAAATGACACCCAGCAGCTCTTCTCTTTCAGTTTTGGTGTGAATTACATCTCTCCATATCATCTACTTGTGGAAAGCCCACCTCTGAGACATTAATTTCCCTTCTACTTCTCCCTTCTAGATGTTTTCCACTTCTGCTCTCCCTCTTAACTTTTTGCTACAACTCTCTATGGAAAGTTAAGTCTTTCTTTTCTTTCCATGGACCTTAAAGTTGGGAAGTCTTCAAATCTTCTAGTGTCTGATATTCAGCCAAGTGGTAGAAAGAACAAAGGTGAACTTCAGATTGTCTAGTGGGGGAGAGCACGTAGTCGAATGACAGTACCCTGGTCCATTGTCATTACAGCGATAAATCCTACTTACAGATCAGGACATCTTTATCTGCCTAGCAATGGTCAGTTAATGTAAAAGTTGTTCAGTGGTACACCAAATGTTCCCATTATTTCCACTGAATCACATATGTAAATGCTGATAATAAAATCTCATCATGGGCTTGTTATATTTCCAAAGGACCTTGGTTTGGCTACCAGCACCCGTATTAGATATCTCATGACTACCTTTAGCTCTAGCTCTAAGGAATATAATGCTTGTTTCTGTGTGCCATAGTCACCTGCATGCAAATGTGCATATATCCACACAGACATACATATATGTATACAATTTACATTTTTAAATTTGTGTTTAAAAATGGCAGAAGCTGAAAGAACAGGCTTCTATGATGTACAAATACACAAAGGAAACACAACACACTATGCAGATGAGACAGGAACTCATCAAGAGGGCAATGGAAATGAATGAGTCTAAATCTGAGATTTCTCAATGGCTTCATGCCATGAACATAATAGCTTGACTGTGTGATGTACACACACATTTCCCTTGTCACCAACATGAGGTGTTGGGTACAGAAGTGAAGGAATCTGCATCTTCTTCCTCTAAGACTGAGTCTAGCCTCTGCAGTTTAATTCCTCTTTTCCTTCTCTCTTCCAATTACTTTACCCTTTTCAAAAACTTTTTAAATCAATTTTTAAAGTAAGAAAAACATGAGTTTCATTGTGGAATATAGTGGAATGTACGCCACTATATTCTGTTCTGATTATCTCCCCCTAGGCTAACACCAAAGCTCCAAATAGACACCCCTTAAGTTCTTACAGCACATGTATTTGATTACTACCCTCTCTTTATCCATTAAGGTCTTTTTCTTTATTATCGTGATGCTCTTTCTAGTTTCTACACACAGACATGTATAAGTAAATATATATGCATGTACATATGAATACACAGAAATACCTATAATGAAACTTGAAGTACTTGTCTTTCTCAGTCTGGTTTATTTAGCTTAACATAGTGTTTTCCAGTTTCATTCATTTTCCTTCAAATGCCACGACTTCATTTTTCTTTATGGCAGATTAAAATTCTATCATTTATATGTACCTCTTTATCCTTTTATCTTTTGATGGACATCTAGGGTGGCTCATTATCTTAGCTATTGTAAACATAACATCAGCAAACACAGCCATGTAAATATTACTGTGTTGTTTTAAGTTAGATTAATTCAAATATACTACCAAGAGTAGGAGAGAGCTGGGTGTCCTGGTTCCCGTATTTTCAGTTTTTGGAGAAAACTCCTCACCAACTTTCACCGTAGCTGTACAAGTTCACACTTCTAATAGTAGTGTATAAGGGTTGTTCTTTCCCCAAAACACTTGCCAGAACTTAGTTTTTATTTGGTTGTTCGTTTTGCTTTTATGATAGCCATTCTGACTGGAGTGAGATGGAATGTCAAAGAGCAGTTTTAATTTTCTTTTCCCTGATGACTAAGGATATTCACCACTTTTCCAGTAATTGCTGCCATTTGAATTTCTTCTTTGAAGACTGCTGATTTTTTCAATGAGCTCATTTGTTGATTGGGAGAGCTATTTCATTGTTGTTTAATTTTTGTAGCTAGGTACATACCCATATTTCACCGCTTAACTGATAAATGTTTGGCAAAGATTTGCTCACACTCTGCATGCTGTTCTTCTCCCTGCAGACTGTTTCCCATACGGTACAGAAGCTTTTTAATTTCTTGTGAACCCACTCATCACTTCTTTGGGTCATTTCCTCTGCTGTCAAAGTCCTTTTTGGAAAGTCCTTGCCTGAGCCTGTATCTTGAAGTGTTTTACTGTTTCTCTCTAGCCATTTCCTATACTGTTTTAAATTCCAATTATTTTCAGTCCTATGTAAGCATAGGACTATGTGTGGCCACATAGACAAATATTCCTGTGTCCTGACTCCTGTGAAAACTTCCCAGCAATATTGCAGCCCTGGAAACTAGTGAAAGATTAATAAGTCGGGGCAGGTCTCCTTAGCTTAGAAACTAGGATGATTAAAAGTTCGGGTGAAATACTTTCAGAATATTCATTCCACAGGGAACTTAGAAGACAGAGATGGGATTTTTGAGAAGTAGCTAGGGAAGAACAGACACTTTTTTAGGGTAAGTAATTGCCCTCTGGGGATCCCTCAGCTCTGAAAAGTTATCAGCTCAGATTGACAAAGTAAACTTTCCACACCCAAGAAGAGGAAACACAGTGCTTCAAGCGTTTCTTTGCAGGTGAGCCACTTGCCAAAGTTAGTCTATGCATGAGGCTAGCACTCCACCTCAGTTGTTCCCTACAGGGAAAGTTCTGACCGATGATGAGAGTATGCGGCCAAGGCCTCTTAGAAAGCCAGCATGGCTTTTAGCCTCTCCTGTGTTTTTCCCACTGGTTGCATTTAGAGGCAGTTTGAATTTCTTCACTGAATTATTGATGAAACAAGGCCACTGAAGACTCCTTGTACATCAGGTTCCCAGCAAGGTACCATTAAACAGAATATTCTCTTTAGGCAGAAGTTTACAGAACGGAGTGACATAAATCAAAAGCTATTGTCTAGTCCTTGTAGCATCTGTCCTATGTTGGTGTTAAGAAGAAATGGATACGGTTGCTGTAAGATCCAAGGGTGGATTCAGAACCCCCTTTCTCTAAAAGGCAAAATGGTCAATAGTGCCAGCATTTGGAAGAATCATTCCTAGAAGATGCAGAAAAGTTTAATTCTTGATCTGGTAGAAAATTTGTTGCTAGTGGAATTTTCACCCCGAATTTTTATCAAAATTGAACTTTGGAAGAAAGCCTGTATCTTGAAAGATTGTAAACACTTTGGCTTGAACCAACAGTTTTCTTATATCTAATTTCATGGTCACATTCTTATTTCCTTGGTCTCTGGTTTTAAAAACTATAAGTGCTGTTTATTGCTCTCACCCCAAACAGTTGTATTTTCAGTATGAATGCTTCAATAGAAAATGCGGGGACCCTTAGTAATGTCTACCTTATTATTTTATTAGCTATACATAGAATACAGGAAAACCAAATACTTCAGTTTCACCTTCTTTGGTGCTAAAATTATAATTTATGGGGCTTAACTTATCACAGATCTTTAGGACTACAAGATGTCTTAATGCTCACTAAATCTAACTCAGCAAATGAATAATACAGACTTCAAATGTAGTAGTTAACCATATGATGGAATTTAATGCAGGCTGTAAGCAGGTCTTATCATACCATAACTTCAAACATATCTTCAAAGAAACAGAAATATTAGTTGTTTCTTTACTTCTTCCTTATGTCTACTGTATAAAGTATTTGTGCTGCTATATAAAGTATATCTACTGCTTGCAGGCATAACCAGTCTGTCTTCAGTTATTGGAATGTCACTGAAGTTTCCTATGTAGAAGGGCATGGTGACTCATTCTTTCTAACCTCTCTGCCAGGATGAGCTTCTGGAGAGCAGGTCCTCTTTTAATAACACATGGAACTTATGTTCCTACCACTGACAAGGCCCTACCATGTCCTAAGTGTTTATAAAGTTGAGAAAAGTGGAATAAAATTCTTCTCTAATTGTACAAAAGAGCTCAGAACAAGGTCATCTACCAAGAAAAGAAATTCAACAAACATCAATATGTTACTGGTATAAAAAGATGGTGGGTTCATGCTGTGTGCAAAATGTAGAGCTACGCACTGTGTGTGGATGAACTCTAACTTCATTTCTGAAATGTATTGCGGCAGGGATCCTGTAATTAGGTTTAGTCACTAGAATTTATTGCAGATTGTTTGAGGCCACATTCTGTTAATTTTCTGACCTTAATATCACTTGTTCCTACTGTCACTTCTCCTCATATTGGTAGACAGAATTGACCTCACTATTTTAGGCTTTCTGAGGGTAAGAATAACCACCTTTAAAATTTTACTGAGTGCTTTTCTGAAACAAATTCATATCTATTAGTTGAATATATATCATATATTTCAAAGATAACTATATCTGGATATATATTCCAAAACTCTGAGGAAGGCATCATCATCATTGTCATCATCACCATCATCATCATCATCATCATCATCATCATCAACCATACATTTCAGATGAAGAATCTGAAGTTATGGGGATCAGGTAATTTGTTCAGGAGGAAAGCAGAATAGAATAATAGAATTCAGATTTCTGACTTCTCATTCAAACCTTTGACTCTTCTCCAAAACACATCTCTACTTGGCAGGACACTTTCCTGAGTCTGCAACCTAAGATGCCCAGGAGTCTCCTTCCCTGAGCAATATCTGTTCAAAGACATTTCTGTCTCTCAGTCAGGCTCCCTTTACCCTGGTCCTCAGGTGGCTCTGCCTCAGGGAGAGGCAGATCACCTCTCCCTGGCTCTTGGATTCCCTGTGCTTGAAATAAGATGAAGGAAATTCTGACTCTATGGTTCCTTTCATTTCTACCCTTTCGAAGACAGTTAGGAGGGAATCATTCATTCTGAATCATTCATTCCAATCTGCAAGTGAGAATTCTGTCTGTGGCAACAAGTGGCCTAGGACTGGTAACAAGCCCAAACTGAGACACTCCCTCTGCTGATCAGAGGGCAAGTTCTTTGAACTGTCACAGGCTCCCTAGGCAGTGCTCAGAATCCCAGCACCTCTCTAGATTCTGATCCTCTTCCCTAACCTCTACCACTGAGAGCCCAAAGCCACCCTTAATGGTTTCCATAGAGACATCTTCTGGCCAGAGACACCTTCTTGATGAGTATGGACGTGAGATAAGAGAGGATAATGGGGTTACTTTGATCAAAGAATGTTATGTACGAAAGTAAAACTGAAAAAGAATACATGACGTATAAACTCGGGATCAAAGCTGAGATGAGGCCAGAGGGACGTTCTGCCGAGCACTCTCTTCTCCTAGTCCCACAATCAGGTAAGGCTCCAGCCACGGTTAGCAGGTGGGAATATCACAATGGAATTATGCTCTTCAGATCTCTCATATCTGAGCTATGGCCCTGCTCCGGCTGTCATAATGTTGATGCATTGCATCTGTCCTCCGTTTTGCTACAGAGATTTACATACAGTAAAGTCAGTGACCTCCACACAGTGCACCAAGGTGCAATTTTTAAATTTTCTTATTTTTTTCTGTGGAACCACTGATGTTTTTAAATGCACACTTCATAGCAAAAGGAAACATGTCATTCAGGTAAGTTAGGAAAAAACAGGTTATGTTTTTTATGCGAACCCCTTTTCCTCCCCCACCTCTGCCTGCATTCCTACCCAAGCCTTTCTATACCTAGCACTCTTTCCCTCTACTTTCATGTCATCTGTATACTCTCATCTCACCTCTTTTAAGGCAGCCTTCCCCAATATCCCCTTTCTATCTTTCTGGCCTCTACAGGTAGTTAAGTACATGATGCTAAAGATTCAAAGCTAGTAAACACAAAAGAGAAACAACATGTGGCTTTAGTCTTTGGAGGCCTCTGTGACCTCAACTTAATGTATTTTCTAACTTCATCCATTTACCTGGAAATTTATAATTTTACTCATCTTCACAGTTAAATATAATTTCACCATATGCATATTCCACATTTTCATTATCCATTCAGTTGTTAAGCCTGGTGCATTGTCCTAACTCCAACAATTAAGTAAATAATTCCCTGACCAAAGCTCATAAAGGCAACCCTAATTAAAAACAGTGGATCACATACACACAAGCAGAATGTATGAAAGTAGAAGAGAGGGGGACTTGAGAAAAGGAAATGATTTGATGGGTATGGCAACAGCATAGGAAATGTTGGGGTGGGGCAGCTTACCAGGCTACAGAGGAAGACAATCCAGTCAGTCCTGATGAGAGCTGATGTATAGGGTCAGAGGGAAGGGAGGAGGACTTCTTCTATCAGTGGGCTGGGGAAAAGGCATGGGAGGAGAAGAGGGAGGGAGGAAGGGCAGGATTGGGAAGGGACAAGGGAGAGGACTACAGCTGGGATACAAAGTGAATAAATTATAATTAAAAAAAGACAGGTTAATCATTGGAATCGAATTAAAGACCCAGCAATATAGAAAGAAAGAAAGAAAGAAAGAAAGAAAGAAAGAAAGAAAGAAAGAAAGAAAGAAAGAAAGAAAGAAAGAAAGAAAGACAAATCAGAGCGGAGCCAGTCATGATGGCTCACTCCTGCCATCCCACCCACTCAGGCAGGCATCTGTTAGGTTGAGGCCAGCCTGGTCTACAAAACAAGTTCAGGACAGCCAGGGCTACACAGGAAAAAATCCTGTCTCGAAAAGCCAGAAAGAAAGAAGGAAGGAAAGAAAGAAAGGAAGAAAGAAAGAAGAAAGAAAGAAATGATAGCAGGGAGGATTTGTTAAAGAACACTATACATGTGAAATTGAAAAGGAATAAGTGAAGTATAGATCTAGAAAAATACACACCTTGAGAGAAAGAAATATACCAAAAGATTGAAATTACAAAAATATCTGATGTCACTGACTTACACAAGGAGAGTTAGTCACCATAAAGGATAATGACTTTGAACAAACTCAGCTCAGAAAGCAGAATTCACAGCAGCGGAAAAGCCAAAACCTTTCCAAACCCTTCATATTCAGGATCAATATGAGTACCACTGTTCTCCAAAAACTCTCAGCAGCTACTCTTTCATAATGTACTTAAAGATCTTTTAAATGCACTATATGGATTGCATATTATTAGATATAAGGTATATCTAAAATTTAGTTAGTTAGCTTCTAACCTTGTGTTTTTCCATAGTACTTTAGCACAAATATACTTATTTTTAACTTTTTAAATTAATCACCACATCCCTAAATTATAAGATTCAAGAAAGAAAGGTCCATGTCTCTGTCTTTGTGCTCACAGACAGGTACAAAATGCTCTGCACAGTTCCTGGAACAAGCAGCTCCTTAATAGAAGTTCATCTCAGGGAAATAGGCCTCATAACACTGATTCATGAAGAGTATGTGAGAGGATTCCATGCAAGGCCATGACCTAGACTTGCAAGATGCATGAATAACAATAGAATTGAGATGTAGGAGATGATGCTAAAAATCCCCAAACATCCTAGTTCTTACCCTATTCTTGATGGGAAAACATGACCACTGCTACCCCACATTGTAGAACCCACTTTTCTGACCTGTTCACTTTCATTACTTCCTTCACCATGCCCTTGACCTTTTTTTTCCTGGATATTCGCTTTCCTTTACCTCTGTGACACTTTGTTCTTTTCTCTACCGCTTGTATGGATCATCTTTCCTTATACATTGATTGACCACTTATAACAGTTATGATACAAGGGGCTAGATATAAATTAATGCCCAAATCAGGGTGTTTACCTTCAAAAACATATACTGAATACGAGAAGCCAAGTCTCTCTTCCTCCTTTTATTATGTGCTTGTTTGTTTGAGACAGGGATTCATAAGGCACCTACTGGCCTCAAACTCTCTCTGCAACTTATACTGTCCTTGAACTCTCATCCTCCTGCCTTCAATCCCACATGATAGGATTACAGGGAAGTGCCACCATGCTTGTCTGTAGTTTGGTCCCATCCACATTTTTTCTTTTCTTTTTTAATTTTTTTTCATGGGAGTCATTGCAATGTCTTTATTATTTCCTCCCTTAACCACCCAGGTTAAAGAACCAATCTGAGTTCCAGTGCGCTAGTTCCAAACCTACCCGAAGCTCAGGACTTAGTGCAAAACCTACAATGATATTTTTACTTGGCTGCTTTTGACTCTTTTTCCTCTACTTTTGGCCAACTGGCCCAACTTCTCTATGAAAGAAAATGTGACATGGGTGAGTGAGTTTGTCCTCATGGGACTCTCCAGTAACAAAGGCATCCAAGCTGGACTCTTTGTGCTCTTCGGGGCCACCTACCTGCTGACCCTGCTGGGCAATGGGCTCATCATCCTCCTGATTGCACTGGATCCACGACTTCACCTGCCCATGTACTTCTTCCTCTGCCATCTGTCAGTGGTTGACATCTGCTACACCTCCAGTGGGGTCCCCCAGATGCTGGCACACTTCCTCATGGAAAAGAAAACCATCTCTTTTGCCCTATGTGGGACCCAGCTCTTCTTTGCTCTGACTCTCGGAGGAACTGAGTTCCTGCTTCTGGCAGCCATGGCCTATGACCGCTATGTGGCTGTCTGTGATCCACTAAGGTACACAGTAGTGATGAACCCAAGACTCTGCATGCTTCTAGCAGGTGTCTCTTGGTGTGTGGGTGTAGTTAATTCTGCTGTGGAGACAGCAGTCACCATGAGCCTTCCCACCTGTGGGCACAATGTGCTCAACCATGTGGCCTGTGAGACACTGGCACTCGTCAGGCTGACCTGTGTGGACATCACCCTCAACCAGGTGGTGATACTGGCCTCCAATTTGGTGGTTTTGCTGGTGCCATGCTGCCTGGTCTCTCTATCCTATGCCCACATTATGGCTGCTATCTTGAAGATCCATTCCAGCCAGGGACGCCGCAAAGCCTTTGAAACCTGTGCCTCCCACCTGACTGTGGTCTCCATGTCTTATGGGATGGCCCTCTTCACCTATATGCAGCCCCGTTCCACAGCCTCTGCTGAGCAGGACAAAGTGGTGGTGCTCTTCTATGCTGTGGTCACCCCTATGCTGAATCCTCTCATCTACAGTCTGAGGAACAAGGATGTGAAGGCTGCCTTGAGTCGAGTTCTGCTGAAGAGCTTTGAGTCAAAGAATTAGGAGATAACTTTCAAAAGGAAATTGTCCCTCTGAAGGTTGTGGGTACACGTAAAGTGCAGGTCATATGTGGCACACAGCAATGCCTGTCACTGACTCTGCTTTCCCAATCTTGGCCATCACTAGGGTATGAGCGGCTCACATGACCTGCCCTTAAGTGTGTAAGGGAATAGTTATCAGGACCTAAATCTACATGATGCTCCTTTGAGGTAATAGAAGACAGAATTTTATCTCTGGTCCTTATTTTGGCCCCTGCTTTAATTCAAGAAAACAAATTACAGCACCTTTAAGATGTAGATACCATGCAGAAAGTTTAATGAAATATGTGTATTTTCTTAACAGAAAGGAAGAGAGAAAACAGGATAGCAATGTGTATGAAAGGAAGGTTATTGGGACATCACAGCAGTGCACACAATGTACTTTGCCAACACTCTAGTTCTGGATGACAAGATGGCTCAGTGGGTTAAGGTAATTGACATCAAGCCTGATGACCTGTGTTTGACCCCCAAGACCCACATGATGAAAGAAAAGGTCTGATTAACAAGTTATTCTCTGACTTCCACAAATCTACCATGGCATCCTCTTACCTACACAACATACACATACACAATAAATACATAAATAGATAAATAAATAAATAAATAAATAAATAAATAA
>CM053763.1:4058607-4113048 GCA_028658305.1 Pachyuromys duprasi
AGCCCTGGGCCAGATGGTTTTAGTGCAGAATTCTACCAAACCTTCAAAGAAGTCCTAACACCAATCCTCTATAAAGTGTTCCACAAAATAGAAATAGAAGGAAAATTACCGAACTCTTTCTATGAAGCCACAGTCACCTTGATACCTTTTTTGGTTTTTTGAAACACGGTTTCTCTGTGTAGCCCCTGGCTGTTCTGAAAGTCTCTCTGTAGAGCAGGCTGACCTCAAACTCACATTTCCACCTGCCTCTGCCTCCTGAGCACTAGGATTAGAGGTGTATGTCACCACCACTACGCCCTCTGGTTTTCATACACTTGAACACACATCTTTATATACAATGCTTGCGTAAGGGAGCTCACATGCATGCACACACACACACAAACACGTGAACATATATATGAGTCACATGACTCACACATGGTCCAGCTTAGTAAGGTGGTCAACACAGGCAGGGTCTAGAGCCAGTGATGGTCATGATTCCCACAGCTTTGGGCATGTGCAAGTCCCACAGGCATCACTTACCTTCTTTCTCTTTCCAAATTACAGGGAGGGCAAATGGCAGGTCAGCAAGTAACACATTAAAGACCTCAGACAAATGTCTAACAATGCTGTCTAACCATATCCTCTTGCTAACCCACAGGAATGCATTCAGAACACACACTTGACCAGAAGGCTATACCACACATAACTACAGGTGAGCCAAGGTATTAAACAAGGAAAGAACTCCACTTCTCCATCAGAAACAATTTAACAGGCACCAAAAATGAGTGAGTTCTAATCACCCTAGACGATAAAAACAAAATTGAGATAATCTGATCCTAATAAACATTTAAAACAACTATTTAAAAACCATAAGCAAATATCACTTAACAAAGCATAACTGACCTCTCAACTTTCCAACAAGATGAAACAAACACTGTAGCATAACTCCATGCGTTAGGAACAGGTTGAGTGAAAGAGTGGGAGAGAGTAGGGCAGATGTTAAATTTCTATTGAAACTTTTCGTTTCATTGGCATTCAGCATCCTCACAATGTCATACAACCTCATGTGTTTCCACCTTTAGTCCATTCTTATCACACCCGCAAACAAAACACCGTTCCAACAGGGCAGCCAGTCATTCTACCAGCTCTTGAAAACCACTGTGGTGCTTTCCATCTATGGACCTGTCAACTGAGTGTTTCAAATAAATGCAGCCTAAAGGATGTGCCCTATTGTGTCTGGAGTTCTCACTCAGCGTAATTTATTTTTATTGTGACTGAATGAGAAACAAATCACAGCTGAAAAAGATGGCTCAGCTGCTACAGGCTAAGGCCCACAACAAAAATGTCAAAAATAAACCCATGTAATGTCAGCTATCAGATTCTTGACAAGGGTCCAGAAAGGCCAGCCAGCCTTTCTTGCCTCTTTAGCAAATGCTGCTGGGAAAATTGGATACATCTGTAGAAAACTAAAACTAGATTCATATCACTTACCCACTGCAATGTCAATTCAAAATGAATCAGAAACCTTAATGTGAGATCAAAAATTCTGAAACTTTTCTATGAAACAGAACATTTCAAGATTGAAATGGAAGTTTCTGGTTTCTTTGCAGACTTGGTTGAGTCAGGTGATGTTTTGCTGGAGGTTGGCTTGTGAGAGAGCACATGATGTTTCACTGTGAGCTCTCTTGAATGAGGGGCATGACTTTAGCCAGCTGAGGAGAGGAGATATATAGAAGCCCATGCACAGAGAGACATTGTTTTTGTATTAACATTGCTATGCTGATCTTCGTGCTTCGACACGACTTCACGGAAACGTTCCAGAGAACTTCTCAGGGAAATCCAACTGAGTCAAGAAGCTTTCACTGACTTGTCCTGATCTTCTGAATCATGCTGATTCACGTTGCTGCTCAGTGTTGGCCTCTGGACTGGACTGCTGGTATCCAGACAATGAAGAGTAGACTCATCCCAAAGAACGACTTCTGAAAGGGTCTACAACCCCCTTTACCTAATAACTTTCTTTCTCTCCTACCTCTGGTTAGTGGTGGAAGGAAGGTAGAAGAGTTTAGGAACCCTAAATAAAGTAGGTTAGAAACCTAAGCCTACACAAGATAGAGGTGGACTTGTTGACTCATCCTCCAGTCCAGCTAGCCATTCCAAGCTGTCCTTCCATCTGGTTCCTGCATAATCTTGTGGTAGTCAGAATTGTCAACCAGCCCCCAGGCAGAGATCATAAATCCAAGCCTTTCCTCACTCTCCCCATAAGTTCAACTTATCTTCTACTGCTCCCTGTGAGGTACTATGACCAGTCTCTCCTGCCCTGTGAGTGACAACAGTTGGTGTCATGTGAAGAATTAGATCATGTGATATAGATGCAGCTCTAGTCCTGTTCTAACCTAGAACATAATGTTGGCCCAGCACTTCTACTCTCTAATTCCCATCCAGTTGCCTCCTTTTCTTTTTTTTAGGAAAAGAAGTTGAAAGTGTTTTCCCAGGGTTCTTCCAGCTTTTTTTTTTAACGTCTCTACAGTTCTCATATTGTCCTCATCAATAGGAAAAGTTTTGGTGACTTCACTGGGCACTAGAAGGCATATTAGTGACTGAAGCTTGCTGAAAAAGAATTATGCTCTGGGAAAACCCTGGGCCTAGAAACTTAGTAGGTGATACTGTGTGGAACGTGTTTCTGGTCTTAACCATTGCTACCAAGAAGGAAGAGGGATAGAAGGTAGAACCAATTACTCTATCCTATATCATTCACACCCACTCTCGCCCATATTCTAGCCCTTCTAATCAATTAGTAGTGTGGGTGGGAGAGTATGTATGCCACATACTCTTACATAAATAAGTATACACTTATAAATACAATCTGCTGAGTCCCTTTAGTGTTGCTTATGTGTTTATGTGTTTAGGGCTGACTGTTTTTGTTTAGACAACCTATCAGATGGCCTATTCCTGGAAGAGACACCTTTTTCCTCTATCAGTAGCCATTATTTTCTGTAGCTTGGGGTTGTAAGATTACCCCAATCCACACTGACATGTCAACTGGTGTTGTCATTATATGGTTGCCAAACAATACCTGAAAATTGACACCACCAGTTGGCATGCTGACATGTAATCCAATTTTAACTACACTTCCACCCCCCTTCCCCACTTCAATATATTTTTTCTCAATTAAGCTTTTTCTTGGACAATTTAATGAATGTTCTAATACATTCTAATTATTCTTAGCCTTCTCTTATCTTCTCCTTACCCCGTTCAATCTCCTTTTCCCTAAAAATGCCGTTCTCACACTCATGTCTTCATGGATTTTTTTGTGTGTGACCCAGTGAATTTAGTAAGGGCCATCAGAGTAGATACAACTATCAATCAAAGCCTGGTGGACTTGCCAATGATTACTAAAGACAATGACTATCCCTCACAGAATCTATCAGTAATCAGGAGTTCAAGTGGGTAGGAAAAGGCCTCCGTTTGTCCCTCCCTCATCAATGAACCGCTGGCAGGCCCAGTTTTGTTCCGGCCCAGACCCAGTGCAGGCAACTGCAGCTACTGTGAGTTAATAATTGCATCATTTGTGCTCTGCCCAGAAGATGTATACTTCCCTAAACCCTTTAAAAGCTGCTCAGTTTCCCAAAGATAATTTACTGGTGCTGGATATTAAAATAGTGGGTTATATTTCATCTCATTTGTATACATATTTGATAATATATATATATGGGTCTTTGTTGTAGACATTTATACATATTGAATTCAAAGAAGAAAATACAAATTATGATCTTATTACCCAGAGATAACCTATGGATCCTTCCTGGACTCCAAGTTTTTCTATGTTTGAGTTTTCTATAGTCATCCAATTGTTTAGACATATTTTCTACCATTTTCCAACCTACATTTATTATATAGTTACATATATGCCATCAAAATGTATGGGGAAAGTAGATAAGATGCATTTTTATAAGCAAGGAAGCATTTTAATTTACCCGGTCACATTTATTCTGGAAATGATACCTAATAATCCTCTTTTATCTTTGGTAGAGTTCCATCAGTTCATACAAGAAATGCCTTTTGGAGTCCAACCTCTCAGCATCACTGTTCTTTCTTCTTCTTTCTCATGATGTTGTTCAATTTCTTTTTTTATTTTTGCCTTCCCTCTTTCTTTTGGCTACAGTTCTCAATTAGAATTTTCACAGACCTTGAAGCTTGGAAGATTTGCATTCTTCTGGGTTCATAAGTTAAGGGATGAAAGGAACAGAGATGAACCTGAGATTGTCTGAAGTAGAAGTAAAACAACAGTATTCAGGTCTGTTGTCATTAAAGTTATGATCATGCATATCATTGTTGTTGTTATCATTATTATTATTATTGAAAGCCTTTAATGTATAGAACAATAATATCTGTTTTATTCTTTGCACCTTAATAAAAACCCAGGCTCTCCACAAGGACCAGGGCACAGAAGTCTTTTTTTTTTTTCAGTTTATTTCATTAATGAAATAAATCCTGAATTACAATGTTCATGTGACTTTAATAACTTTCATTTCTTTTATTTTATTAATTACACTTTATTCACTTTGTGTCCCCCCTGTGGTTCCCTCCCTTCTCCCCTCCCAACCCTTCCCTTCTTCCCCCTTCTGCATACATGCCCCTCCCCAAGTCCACTGACAGCAAAGGTCTTCTTTTCCTTCCTTCTGATCCTAGTCTATTAGGTCTCATCAGGAGTGGCTGCATTATCTTCCTCTGTAGCCTGGTAAGGCTGCTCCCCCCTCAGGGGGAGGTACTCAAAGAGCAGGCCAATCAGTTCATGTCAGAGACAGTCCCTGTTCCCATTACTATGGAACCCACTTGGACACTGAACTGTCATGGGCCACATTTGTGCAGGGGTTCTAGGTTATCTCCATGCATGGTCCTTGGTTGAAGTATCAGTCTCAGGAAAGACCCTGTGCTCAGATCTTTTGGATGTTGTTGCTCTCCTTGTGGAGTTCCTGCCCTCTCCAGATCTTACTGTTTCCCACTTCTTTCATAAGATTCCCTGCACTCTGCCCAAAGGTTAGCTATAAGTCTCAGCATCTGCTTTGATAGTCTACAAGGCAGAGCCTTTCAGAGGTCTTCTGTGGCAGGCTCCTAACTTTTTCCCTGTTTCTCCTTCTCCTGCTGTCACAGGTGTCTTTTATGAGACTGTTTCTCCAACCAAGGACCATGTATGGATGTAACCTAGAACCTCTGCTCAGATGTAGCCCATGACAGCTCAGTATCCAAGTGGGTACCCTAGTAAGGGGAACAGGGACTATTTCTGACATGAACTCAATGGTGGGCTCTTTGACTTCCCCCTCCCTCCTGAGGGAGGAGAAGCCCTGCTAGGCCACAGAGAAGAACTTTGCAGGCAGTCCTGAAGATACCTGATAAACCAGGGTCAGATGAAAGGGGAGGAGGTCTCCCCCCCATCAGTGGACTTGGAAAGGGGCAGGGAGTAGATGAGGAGGGAGGGTGGGATTGGGAGGGAATGAGGGAGCAGGGTACAGCTGGGATACAAAGTTAATAAACTGTAACTAATATTAAAATTATTTTTAAATTAAAAAAAAACCTCAGGCTCTATTTCCATGCTCGATTGGTAAATGCTGGAAGAAAAAAAAAGTCTTTATCTGTCACTGCTTCTAATTCTAATAATACCATAAAGATGGAAAGCTGTAGAAGACAACCAAAGTTTGGAAGATCAAGGTTTTCAAAAAGAAAAATGAGATCAAACTAGGCAAAGAAATCACAACATGATGGACAGGTGATATAGGAGACCAAGAACATTTTCATGACTTTGAACTTGGGACTGGTCAATGGCTTTCCAGACCATGGACAGGACAGTTCTACTGTGTAGTACATACTTCCAACACCATGGTCACCAACTGTTGAGTTATGAAAAGGGAGGAAAGCATTATTTTTTAATCATCTTTCTCTAGAAGACAGACAAGCTTCTTAGATTTAGCTAATCCCTTACTGCTTTTCTCAAGTCTTCTCACAAAGTTAAGGAAAAAATTGCTTTATCCAAATTCCTGCCGAAAGTCTCAAAGTCTAAAATGAGCCATAGACAATCTCATTAGCCTATAAACTAGAAGGACAATTAAAATTTGAGTTAAGATGCTTTTAAAATGTTGATCCCACAGGGAACTTTAGAAGGGAAGCTGGGTAACAGAGTTGTAACTGGAGGAAGAGTGTAAAAGAACACATCAAGAGTAAGTAATTGCCCTCTGGAGATTCCCACGCTCTGAAAAGTTATCTGCTCAGACAGCCAGAGTAAAACCCCCATGCCTAGGAAGACAAAGGACTCTTCTTCGAGGACTCCCTTTGAGATGAGCCACATGCCTAGCCAAAACAAGTCCTTTTCCTGAGGTGAGTACTCCACAGTGACTCACCCACAGAAAAGTTCAGAGAACGTGTTGAGCTGGTGGAGGCCAAACCTTTGGGAGCATACAAGACTGAATCTGGAACCTCTAGTGTATTGTTATTTTTGGCTGCAGCTGGACATGTTTTAAATCATGACTTAGATTTTGTATGTCATTTTATAGAATCCTCCTTTGTGATCAGTCATCCAATATGCAGTATAGCTGCAATGTTCTAAATACCATAGATAAACAATCCTGGAACAAAATACTGGAGCTCAAAGGCTATTTTCTTGGTATTAAAGCATCTTTACTGTTGGAGTAGAAGGGAATGTGCAAGGGATAGGGTTGGTAAATGATCCAAAGAATGATGTGGAACCCATCTTTTCCAAAAGAAAAGAGAGTAAATATTCTCAAGCGTCAAATCTCAAAAACATAATTTTTAAGGAAGTAAAGCAGATTTAATCTTGACCTTTTTTTTAATTAGTAAGCATCACACTGTAAGAATGCTGAGAGACAGGCTTTGGATAGAGGCTCATGTGTCAGAGGAAAGTATTTTACTCCTGGCTCAGCTGCTCTTCCCTGTTCTGATGATATTTACTCACTGTCCCTTTACTCACTGTCCCTTTGGTCTTTAAAACAAGAAATTCTATTTACTGAACTCCCCTTTCTAAAAAAAATGTGACTTAAATCCTATAACAAAAAACTTAATGAACCTTCATTTTAAATTTATGTTTTTTATTATTTATTTATTTAGGCACACGTGTGAAAATGGCTTGCAAATAGAGATCAAAGGACAACTTGCAGGAGATGGTTCTCTCCTATCATATTCATTGCTTCCAGTTTTAAGAAGCAAACATTGGCTGTTTCTTTACTTTTGCTTTAAAACTTCTGTTTCTGCTGCCTGGGGACACAGCCAGGACCTTTCTTCAGTTACTGAAGGTATGTAGAACTTCCTATAATTAAGGCATAGTGACACAACCTTTCCATCTTTTTTGCAAGTATAAGTTTCTGGAGACAGAGTGCTCATCTGTTGACCCGTATAATCTCTATTACTGTCACTGGTCAGATCCTACTCAGTACACAGTATATGTTTACCAAATTCAGAAAGATGAAATGGAATTTTCTAATTATCTAAAAAAGCTCAGAACAGTGCCATCTATCAATAAAGAGTTGGTCCTCATATAAAACCAACCTCAAATATTACTAAAACAAATGGATGGGCAGTTCATACAGCAATGTTGCTGACACTGGAAATATACTGATTCTGCCATGTTTTCTGAGATATCTTGGAACAGGAGGTTGCAATTAAGTGTAGTCCTTAGGAGTTATTACAGATGATCTTGTGTCCCTCCACGATTCTGTTAACTTTCTGATCTATTGTATGTCCCATCATTACTTGTCCTCATGCTAGTTAATAAAATTGATCTAAGTGATGTGAGCTTTCTGAGTGCAGGAGCAGTGACCAGTAAGGATTTACTGAATTCTTTTCCAAAATGAATTTTTGTTCATTGGTTCATCTGACCTTACTTGACACACTTTGCTGAAAACTTTTTTGCTTATTGTTGCTTACATATTTCCAATGAAGCAAATAGAGGTATGGAGGCCAAGAAGACTGTAACAGAGCAAGCTCCTCCCTCAGACAGGCAAGCTGGAACTCAGATCCCCTGACTGTACACTCAAAGCATTCCCTGCTCTACCAGGCAAGATACCACTCTGAACCTACAGTCCATGACCCTGAAGCATCTTGCTGGTTCGGCCTCCTAACTTATAAGCTATGTAACACCTGAGATCATAAACATAGGTTTCAGATTGGTTCTCAGGTGTGTTTGAGACCTAGGCCAGGGACTTCAGCGGGTCCCTTGGATTCTTTAGATGTAAAATAAGAGGGAGGAGTAGCTCCTTCCATTTTGAGCAAGTTTGCATTCTGGATAGAATCTGGATCCTTTACACCAGTGTGAAGATGAGGATTCTATCTCCAATAACAAGTGACCTGGGAAAGGCAACAAGTCCAAACTGTATCACTCCTTCTGTTGACTTAGCAGATGGGCCCTGGACTGTTACTGTGCTCTGAATTCTAACTGGCACCTCCCTGAGCCTGACCCTATGTCCTAACATTCACTGGGAACCCAAAGCCACTTTCTATCTTTCAGGGTTGCCACTGTGATACTTTCTGGTCACTACAGGGTCAGAAGTAAAACGAGGCCAGAGTGAAAGATGCATAACTAGAGAGTAAAGATTATAACTAGGCCAGTAAAAAATATGAGGCCATTTAATTGGATTTTCTAAAGAACCAGTCAGGCATGATGGACCATAGACAGTAAAATGCAAAGTCAGATGAGAAAGAATTCACAACAGTAAAGAGATTGAGAGCTTTCTCATTGCTTCGCGATTGCTGTCAATATGTCTGCCAAAAACTCTCTCTCTTTCAGAAAACACTACTCTTTCAGTACCTTCATAAATATCAAAATAAATTCTCAAAGCTTACTAAACAAGTTACATGTTTTAAAGATGTAAGGGATAGACACAGTGATAATTACAAAGGCTGAAATTTAATTATCCAAGTACTGACCTTGTTCGTTTCATAGCACTTAACACAATTTAATTAATGTTTGTAATTTTAAAAATTAATCTCTGTGTTTCTGATTAAAGTTCAAGAACCAAGAGAGCAGAACTTGTGATCCTGTCCCTTTTTTTTCCGCTCACAGACAGGAACCCCCATACCATTCCCAGCACACAGTAAATACCATCTCAAAGAAAGAAGCCTCCTCCGGGTTGATGTGTGCAATGAGGAGGATGTGAAAGGATTCCTTCTCTTCTAGTCTATCACTTACATTAAAACTTACTGGGAGCAAAAAGAGCAAAATAATGGATGCTTTCAAAATGACACAAGGAAATGCTGAAGCATCCCTTGAACGCCAGTGTATCTACAAGACTTTATCTGCTACTGGCTGACATTGAAGAATCTGCCTTTCTTTCCTGTGTCCCAATTTTCATTAAAACTTTTTCCACTTTCATATCTTCCTTCCCAAGTTTTTTTTCCTTTGCTTTCATTTTTAAATCTTGTGTTCTTCTCTCTTTTCCATCAACCGTTTTGCTTGCTCTCTTCCTTTCTACCTTGGCAGATTACCCCTATATTGTTTCAACTTGCAGAGTGCTGGGAATTTTGAAAGACAATGGCAGTGGAGATCGGCTCCTCACACCCTCGTGCATTTGTGTCAGCAGCCACCTCTTCCTTTCTCCACTGTTTCTACCATTCCCTTCCCTAAGTACCTAGGTTAAAGCACCAGGCTGTGTCCTAGGTTCAGCTCCACTCCTAGCCCCGTGCAAGCCCTGCGGTGACACCCGCGCTCGCCCTCCCTGACTTTCCCTCCTGTACTCCTGGCCAGCTCTTCTAGCTGCTCCATGAAGAGAGATAATGCAACCTGGGTGAGTGAGTTTATCCTCCTGGGTCTCTCCAGTGACAAGCGCATCCACGCTGGACTCTTTGTGCTCTTCGGGGCCACCTACCTGCTGACCCTGCTGGGCAATGGGCTCATCGTCCTCCTGATTGCGCTGGATCCACGACTCCACCTGCCCATGTACTTCTTCCTCTGCCATCTGTCAGTGGTGGACATCTGCTACACCTCCAGCAGGGTTCCCCAGATGCTGGCACACTTCCTCATGGAGAAGAAAACCATCTCTTTTGCCCTATGTGGGACTCAGCATTTCTTTACTCTGGCCTTAGGAGGAACTGAGTTCCTGCTTCTGGCAGCCATGGCCTATGACCGCTATGTGGCTGTCTGTGATCCACTAAGGTACACAGTAGTGATGAGCCCAAGACTCTGCATGCTTCTGGCAGATGTCTCTTGGTGTGTGGGTGTGGTTAATTCTGCTGTGGAGACAGCAGTCACCATGAGCCTTCCCACCTGTGGGCACAATGTGCTCAACCAGGTGACCTGTGAGACACTAGTACTCATCAGGCTGGCTTGTGTGGACATCACCCTCAACCAGATGGTGATACTGGCCTCCAATTTGGTGGTGTTGCTGGTACCCTGCTGCCTGGTCTCTCTATCCTATGCCCACATTGTGGCTGCCATCTTGAAGATCCGTTCCACCCAAGGACGCCGTAAAGCCTTTGGAACTTGTGCCTGCCACCTGACTGTGGTCTCCATGTCTTATGGGATGGCCCTCTTCACACACATTGAACCTACCTCCACAGCCTCTGCTGAGCGGGACAAATTGGTGGTAGTCTTCTATGCTGTGGTCACCCCTATGCTGAATCCTCTCATCTACAGTCTGAGGAACAAGGATGTGAAGGCTGCCTTGAGTCGAGTTCTGTTGAAAAGCTTTGAGTCAAAGAATTAGGAAGCAATTCTGTAAAGAAACCATCTCTCTTTATAGTGGGAATTGGGTTATATATCTCCTCATGGTGTACATATAAGTGTGCTGTAGTACATAGCTCCTTGTGGTGTGCATACAAAAAAGTGTGCATGTGTGGGTGCACATGAAAGTGTGTGTATGAGTGTGCACATGCACATGGGACCATAATATTCACTATGACCATTCGGTTAAAAGAGCATTAACTCTGGATTCCTTTTTTTTTTTTTTTGGTCCTTGCCTCATTCCAAAGGAAGCATATTACACACCTTTAAAATAATCTAATATACAGAAAAATTTAAATGAAATGTATTCATTTTCCTAAGTGAAAGGAAAGAGAAATGACACAGTAAATAACTCTAAGTAGAAAGGAAGATTACTCTAATTAAATGTGCACATGATTTATGTTAAGAGCCTCCCCGTTGCTAAATTTTTCAAATCTATAGAAGTCAGACAGAAAGGGAGCAGAACTAAATGGTAAGTTACAAAATTTTCTGGGCTTATATGAGCAAATTGGCTTTAGGTCAGAGGAATAAATGTCATAGGATTCCCATTTGATGCAGCCCATCTTAGTAGGGTGTAGAATTCACACAGATCAGGAGCCAAAGTCATACTCATGATTGTCACAGCCCTAGTGAGTAAGCTTTGGTCACATGCAAGTCCAAAGGGCTTCATTTGCCTTCTTTCCATTTCCAACTTGCAGGGAATGCAAACAGCAAGTCAGAGAAACACAAAAGCAGGACCTCAAACTAAATTTTTCTGTATAATTAGCATATTCTCTTTTTAAAATACTGGAAAATATTTTTTAAATCATACTTAATTATAAGGACACAGCACACATGTTCAGAGGTGAGCTAAGGTATGCAGCAAGGAATGAATTCTTTCCTCCTTAGAAATAATGTGGCTCACCTCCTCAAACACACAGAGGGTGGGGAGTGTCTTCTAAACACCCTAGACAATAAAGCAAAGCAGTAGCATTTGATTCTGACAAATCTTTAAGATAACTTTTTTGAGTTACATTTTATTAACTTTGTATCCCAGCTGTACCCTGCTCCCTCATTCCCTCCCAATCCCACCCTCCCTCCCTCATCTACTCCCTGCCCCTTTCCAAGTCCACTGATAGGGGAGGACCTCCTCCCCTTTCGTCTGACCCTGGTTTATCAGGTATCTTCAGGACAGGCTGCAAAGTCCTCCTCTGTGGCCTAGCAAGGCTGCTCCTCCCTTGGGGGTTGGGGAGGTCAAAGAGCCCGCCATTGAGTTCATGTCAGAAACAGTCCCTGTTCCCCTTACTAGGAAACACACTTGGATACTGAGCTACCATGGGCTACATCCGAGCAGAGGTTCTAGATTATATCCATACATGGTCCTTGGTTGGAGAAACAGTCTCATATGAGATTAAGATAACTTGTTACTCTTTGACTCTCCCCTATACACGCCAGGGAGCAACAGCCTGCCTAGATCCCAGGGGAGGACATTGTAGCCATCCCTGAGGAGACAAGATGAACTGGGGTGGGATGGAAGGGGAGGAGATCCTCCCCTGTAGGTGGACTTGGAGTGGGCGGGGAGGAGATGAGGGAGGGATGGGGAGAGTGGGAGGGAAAAAGGGAGGGGGCTACGCCGGGGATGCAAAGTACCTAACCTCTGATTGATATAAACATAATAAATAAATAAATAAATAAATAAATAAATAAATAAATAAATAAAAAGACAACTTGTTAAAAATCCAAATTACGTGTCTCTCATCTGGGAGCCAGAGAGATAGCTCTTCAATGAAGAGTTCTTGTTCTTACCTAGGACCTTCGTTCTATTCCCAGCTTATGCATGGTGGCTCACAACCATCAGCAATTGGAATCGAATGCCGTCTTCTGACATCCCAAGGCACTGCACACATGTGGTGCATAAACACACATGCAGGCAAAACATCCATATGAATCTTATTTCTCTTGGAAAGAGAAAGGCATTTTTATTCTGAGTATGACAGATCTCAAGTTTGTCCCGCCTACAAACAAAAACAAACCATAAAATGAGCAATGCAAATTTTATTCAATGTATTAGAAACAGTTTCAAAGATTAAATAGAAGAGAAATATCATAAATTTCTAGCAAATTTTTAAGTGAATATTAAATTCACATAACACGTTTCATGATTTTTTTCTATTTAATTCATTGATATTTGGTATAATCACAATACACAACCTCAAATCTCTGTAATCTCAGAATATTTTCATCAATGTGAAAACCAACAGCCTTCCTCCTCCCTTCAAGCAGTCACCCCCTATTTCAGCTCTAACATGCTTTCTATCTATCTGCAGATTTGCCAGCTCTGGGTATGTCATATAAGCAGACCTATAAAATAAATACCTGGTCTTCTTCACCTAACATGGTGTTTTTTAACTCTATCCTTGTAATTTGTAACAAGGCTTCTCTCCTTTGTGTACCTGAGTCACACTCAGCTGTGTGTATATATGACCACACTTGTGTACACAGTTATTATCTAATTTAATGGGCATTTGTATTTTCATCTTTTAACTGCTAGGCACAGTGCTGCTACAAACAATCACACATAAAGTCCTGTTTGAATTCACATTGTTTCCAGTTCTTGGAATGGAGTGGAATTTTTGTTTATCTCTCTGAGAAATGGCTAAATTTAATTTCTAAAGATGAGCCCTCCTTCGTGGTCACCAGCAGTGAGTGAGGATTCCAATTTATCTGCATCCTCAACACACTCATCCTTAACACACTTAATCATGGATGAGTCGATGAGACATTCTTAGGAGTTGTGGACAGTTATGAGCCACTGTGTAATGCTAGGAAGGAGGCCCAGGTCCTCTGCAATAGCAACAAATACTTTTTTAACTTTTTATTAATTATTATTATTTATTACAATTTTTTTAATTTGTATCCTGGCTGTGGTCCCATGAGGTAGGGGCAGCCTTACCAGGCCACAGAGGAAGACAATGCAGATAGCCTTGAAGAGACCTGATGGGCTAGGGTCAGATGGAAGGGGAGGAGGACCACCCCTATCAGTGTAATGGGGAAGGGGTATGGAAGGAGAAGAGGAAGGGAGGGCAGGATTGGGAGGAGACAAGGGAGGGGACTACAGCTGGGATAAAAAGTGAATAAATTGTAATAAGTTAAAAAAATTGAAGAATACATTATTAAAAAGAAGCTAGCCCAGCACAGTGGAGCACACCCATAATCCCAGCACTTGGGGAGGTAGAGGCAGGGAGATCTCTGTGAGTTCAAGGCTAGCCTGGCCTAAAAAGTGAATCCAGGACAACCAAGGCTACATAGAAAACCCTGTATCAAAAAAGAAAAACAAAGACTAAAAAACTACTAGGTATAGTACTCTTTAAGATGGGATGGGAGTTGTGGATATGGCAGAAAGAAAGAAACTGAGTAGGAGATTCAACGAGATTAAGGATGTTTTGGAAAGCCATAAAGAAACCTGCTGCTTTATAAAATAATTAAAGCTAAGGTTTAAGAATATGTGAATTGTGAAACTCTGCATAAGTTGCTAAAGTTACAGATTATGAAATGAAAATCCTTGTTTCAGAGTCGAGCTAGAATGGTTGGTCAGGGAGGTCTCAAAGGCCCCTGAAAAAATACTGGCTATTGTCATTGCTCTTAATTGTCCACCAGAACAAGATGGAAAGACCCTGTTGCTGATGATACTACACTGATTGTAGGACATAAAGAAATTCAAGCTGAACTTGAGCTGTAAGTTTTCTCCAAGATGACTAACTTTTATGAAAGTCATCCATAGTCCTATTCAGCTGTGGACCTAGCATGCTATGACACTACTGACTTGCTAGGCAAGGTAAGCCCACCAGTTCAGCACTGGCATAATGGTTATTGAGATAATCAAATACTTTCTGACTTGATCTGAAGTCCAATCCACAGGCAGGGCAGAGGGGAATTCATAGTTTTGTTACATGAAAATGCTGCAGCCATCAAACTTCCTTCTAATTATTTGTCTATAGATTAGTACCATTGTCAGGTTTAGTCAAAGGAACTTTTTTCCCTTGGTGTACATCAGTTACTACAGGGACTTATAAGTAGTTAAAGTGCTGAAAATAATTGAATGCCTAAAAGGGACATGTGTACCACTTCTTCCAAGGCTCAGAGAACATTGAAGAAGCTGTGGGGTTTGGGTGGGAGGAGTGGGGAGTAGGAATGATGTACAAACCAAATGAAGGAATGGAGTATTGTGGAACACTGTCTTCCAGGCATGGCATGGCCTGTGTGCTCATGAACTCACATGGCTGTGATTACCTGAACAAGACCTGCCCAAGAGAGGGCCCATCAACATTCTCTCATAAAAGGGAGAGAGGTTCATGAGTCAGCACCCATTCCTGGGAGTTTATAGGCAGGACATGGAGAGTCCGACATGCTCCACTGAGTATATAGATAACACAAAGTGGACTTTTTTTTCCTTTTAATTTATTTTTGGGGTTACAAGGGTTGGGGGAGGACATGGAAAAACTTGGAAATGAGTATACTCAGGGTGGATGATGTGAAGTTTCTAAAGAATCAATAAAAACACTGTTGTAGAAAATATTACTTTCTTAAAAAGAACTTGAATACAGTTCTTCAGAACTTGTCAGCACTAGGGACCGACATAGATAGCATAAATGTCTCAGCAGTGCTTGCTTCTCATACAGGGTACCTAGGTTCAGTGCCCAGAACCCACATGACATACAACAATGGTCTGTAATTCTAGTTCCAAAAGACCTGATGCCCTTTATCTGGCCTCTGCAGACACCAGGCACGTACATGGTATGTATACACACATGCAGGCAAACATTCATGCACATGAAATAAAAATGATAAAAATCTTGTTTTAAAAATCTGTTGGCATTTCTTTCAGAATGAGATCTTAACACAAGAAACTCCCCTAAAGCACTCTTGGGAATATAAAAATGGGGAGCACTAAGTGTCAAGTCATTTTGAAGATCATCTTTTTTTGCTCATTACATAGTTCTTTCACTTCTCCAACTATGTGTATAAGGGAGTGGATCTGAAGAAGCGACTTCTCCATATGGTCTTCATTCAGCCTTTCAGTTCACCAACTCTGTTGTGAAAGTTATCAAAGTCAAAACAGCCATGTAAGATCCTGATAACAGAGTTACAACATCACCAACAAAGCATACTTACTTGATGAAAAATCCCATAACAATGCATGCAGCCAAAATTACAATCTTGCAGTTAAAGCTAGTTACATAAGGACACTCTGTCCAAAAACAGCTAGTCTTTCCAACCTTGCAAGTCATCTCAGCCCATGGTCAATCACTGGTATTAATTTGCTTCCTAACAACAAGCATGGTACACATGAGCACCAAGAGTCCCTATAATCAATGAATATTTGAGTAGGCTCTGGGAAGGACATGTGGGATGTCTCTAACTGAGCCTCCTAGAAGCAGGAAGTATGGAGACTGAGGAGGCCACATTCTACCCCAGCAAGATAGATTCTGCAGATGTGACTTGATGTTCTGGGGAGAGGAGAAGGAAGAATAGGGGGAAGATGGTAGGAGGGAGAAACCAGAAGGAAAGGAAGCAGGGAACTACAATTGGGATGTAAAGTGAATGCATAAATTAAAAATGAATTCTAAAAAATAGATTCATCTTTTGCTTCTAAAACTTCCCCTTGCCTCAATCTTCCTGCATGTGCCCATGATTCACCATCCCATCCAAATGCCAGATTACAATGTCCTGTCATTCATTCCTAGGTAAACATTTTAAGAGCCTCACTGTGTGTTATTCTTTTAGTTTGGTATTATATAGCAGCCTTTGTTTAGAAACTATATAGGAAGAAAATAAAAGGGAGATGCACTGTTTTTTTTTAAAGTAGGTCATTACAAGTCAGAAAAAAAAATGATGTAGAATAGGTGAACTTTGAGAAGATATACCTACAGTTGCAAAGAAGATTGAGTGTCCAGGTGTGCGGGCTCCACACTCTCAATCTAACTACAGAATGGGTGGTTCCCTTTACAAATAAAACTGAAAGAGGTCATATCATTGGCCATAGTCTTTTCTAAACAATTTTTAGCCATTTTCCTATAACGTTGTGACAATGCAAAGACTCAACCAACCTCAGAGGATGAGCATCCCACATAAGCTTTTCTACATGTCCTCCCTACCCCAAGCCAAACCACTCTACTGCATCCCATGAGACACGGAGACCCACAAGTCCTGCCCCATGAGTAACAACACAATTGCTGTTGAGGGGAGAAACTGAGCATCATGATCCAAACCCATTTATAGCCCTGGTTCTATCTAGGAAGTAAACTTGAACCCATCACTTCTGCTCTTCATAATGCCTCAGGTGCATTTTACTTTGAGGCAAACAGTGAGGTAGAATGCATGGCCCTGGAAGTCCTTTCGGCCTTCATTCTTTTCTGTGAGTCTCCTTGATATTCTCTTTACATGAGAATGTCAGTGGATATTCTTGGCACTCAGTAGGGACATTTGCAGACCAAAGCCTGGTACTGACTGTGCTGACAAAAAAAGAAAGCTTCGACTAAAGCCATGGGCCTCAGGTGTGGAGCTCAAAGACTCAACAGCTGGTGCTGTGCAAAACCAGATGCTAGTTTCATCCTCCATAGAGGGAACTTTTTGTAGCCACAGAGAAACTGCCAGGAGGAAATGAGCAGGTGGAGAGTAAACCCAACTATTCTTCCATCATTTCCACTATCTCCTTACCCCTGTTACAAAGGTTTGTATTGAATACTACTCTTTTTCTATTTCACTGGATTCTATGAGCCATCATGCATAACACTAAAGCTAATCTTTTTCATTAAATAATATTCTAAAGTTTATGAAAAACTCATACTTTTCTTATTTGGTACTTATTAGTTCTCACATGATTTAGAATATCCTAGAACAGTGCATGGGAAACAATCCCATGGAAACTACAGTGAGGGAAAAGGTAAGATACTTGATTAGTTTCTCTTGATTAACCATAAATCATTTAAACTCAGCTTGAATTAAAAATGATATTGTCTCCAAAGATTGTTTTCTTCCTCTAAATTGATCTCAAGACATTCTCGCTTATCAAAAAACATATCTTAAAATAAATGAAAATTGCAGGGATGTTGGTTTTTACAGGCAGTCCCAGCACTCTGACATAAAGATGGAAGGATCAGTGCAATTCTGAGGCCAGACCAGTCTACAAAGAGTTCTAGGCCAGCCAGGACTGCAGGAGTAGTCTCTGCCACCTCCCCTGCCAAAGAGAGAAAGCAAGAGAGCAAGAGAGAGAACCACACTTAATGGGGAGATTCTCACACTGAGCTCTACAGTCGAACACTTGAAAAACATGAAACTCACTAACATACTCATGCCTAGGCCTTGCCCACCTGAGATTCTTACTGAACTGCTTTCAAGGGTGATTTAGGCTTCTCAGGTTTTCAAAGCTTCCTGGTGACTGGAATTGTGTAGCCAGCTTTAAGAGCACTTCTCTGTGGGGTTTACTCAGGTTTTCTCTGACTTCTGCAGTTTCTTTGTTCATCCTGAAACCTTGCTTTATAAGAGCAGAGTCTCGTCCCTGTTTTCTCCCTCTTCAGATGTCCATCCCATTTGTCTTTCTGAGTGAGGATTGAACATCTTATTCAGGGTCCTCCTTCTTGTAGCTTCTTTAGATATTCAGATTTTAGTATGTTTATCCTATATTATATGGTTAATACCCACTTATAGGTGAGTATATACCATGTGTGTTTTTCTGCTTCTGGGTTACCTCACTCAGGATGATCTTTTCTAGTTCCCACCATTTGCCTACAAATTTCATGATTTCCTTGTTTATAATTGCTGAATAGTATTCCATTGTGTAAATGTAACACAATTTCTGTATCCATTCCTCAGTTGAGGGACATGTGGGTTGTTTCCAGGTTCTAGCTTTACGAATAAAGCTGCTACAAACATGGTTGTGCATATGTCCTTGTTGTGTGCTTGAGCATATTTTGGATATATGCGTAGGGGTAGCATAGCTAGATCTTAACGAAGCACTATTCCTAATTTTCTAAGAAAGCACCAGATTGATTTCCAAAGTGGTTGTACAAGTTTGCATTCCCACCATCAATGGAGGAAGGTTCCCTTTCTCCACATCCTCTCCAGCATGTGTTGTCATTTGAGGTTTTGACCTTAGCCCTTCTGATGGGTATAAGGTGAAATTTCAGGGTCATTTTTGTTTCCATTTCCTCGATGACTAAGGACATTGAGCATTTCTTTAAGCATTTCTCTGTCATTCGATATTCCTCTATTGAGAATTCTCTGTTTAGCTCTGTACCTCATTTTTTTAATTGGATTACTTGATTTGCTGCTTTTTAACTTCTTGAGTTCTTTATATATTCTAAATATTAGCCCTTTGTCAGATATAGAGTTGAGCCTACCACAGAGGGCCTCTGAAAGACTCTACCCAGCAGGGTATCACAGCAGATTCTGAGGCTCATAACTAAACTTTGGGCAGAGTGCAGGGAGTCTTATGAAGGAAGGGGGAGATAGAAAGACCTGGAGGGGACTGGAGCTCCACAAGGAGAGCAACAGAACCAAGAAATCTGGGCAGAGGGGTCTTTGCTGAGACTGAGACTGATACTCCAAGCAAAGACCATGCATGGAGATAACCTAGAACCCCTGCACAGATGTAGCCCATGGCAGCTCAGTATCCAAGTGGGTACTCTAGTAAGGGGAAGAGGTGCTGTCTCTGACATGAACTCAGTGACTGGCTCTTCACAATGCAGTCAGTCTTGATGAGACCTGATAAGCTAGGGTCAGAAGGAAGGAGAAGAGGACCTCCCCTATCAGTGGACTTGAAGAGGGGCATGGGAGGAGATGAGGGAGGGATGGTGGATTGGAAGGGAATTAGGAAGGGGGCTACAGCTGGGATACAAAGTGAATAAACTGTAATTAATATAAAAACAAAAATTAAATTAAAGAAAAGAGCAGAGTCTCCTCTGTGTCTCTATCCTCTGTGCACTCTTCCCAACATACTGCAAAATAATAGGAGGTGAATAAATAAACTACAGCTAGGTCCATAGCTCAGTGGCAGAGAAATCATCTAGCATATCTGGTCCTAAGTTCTAATCTCCAGAAGGAAGGCAGGGAGCCCTTGAGATGGGAGCTAGTGGGACTTATGACAAAGAAAGTTAGCACTTGCACAAAAAAAAAAAAGACGTCTTTATTCTTTGCTCAAAAACAGCAAACAAAACAACGAGATGTTTGGAGGGCAAACATGCCTTTGTTGTGACAGAGAGTTTACTCATAACAAAGACAAAAGACTTTGGCGGCACTCCCTTGTTGAAGTCATCTGTAGGCACTGTTGGCTTCCAAATGTTGTCGTTGAAAGTGATGTGCGTATTTGTCTTTTATTAATCACTTTCACAGTCAAACAAATGCCAACATTTCACCAAGGAGACAGTATATCTCAAAACACTGAGATATAATTGTAATTGATATAATATCCTTTATGTGGCCTTGATCTTATCAGCAGAAGATAAAGCTTGATTAATCACTGGGAATCAAGTGGGCAATTTTCTGTTCTCATTGCCCTAGCCTGGGTTATGGAGGAACAAGAACCTCGCTCACCTCTGCCTCTGCCTCCTCTGCCTCTGCCTTTGCTTCTGCTTCTGTTTTGTGATCAGAAGTCAATTAACATCCAGAGACTCAGACTTAACATAGTAAGTGTGCTTACTATTCTGGATCCCCAGAACCCACATAAAGACACCTTAGACAAGTTTATTCATGGACTCAACAAAATTGTGAAGCACACATTGGGAATGTTTGCATTTCAATATTCAGAAAAGATATCTGACCTTCAAGAAGCTTAGAATCTAGTGAAGAACATATTCTCGTGCTCAGAGTCTTCTTCAAAGTCCTTGGTTCAGTTTCAGGGCATGAGCTCTGCCTCTGACTTGGTTTCCCTAAATCCCCAAGTGGACTGACTGACCTGCTCCATGAGGGGAATGATATGATCTAGGTCAATGAGTTCATGCGAATACATTCCTCCAGGGGCAAGCATAATCAAGCTGGACTTTTTGTCCACCTACCTGCTGACCCTGCTCATGCTGATCACCCTCCTCCTGCACCTTCAACTCCATCTTCTCATGTCCTTCTTCCTTTGCCACCTGTCAGTGGTTGTCATCAGCTACACTTCCAGAAGAATCACCCAGATGCAGGTACTCCTCATGAAGAATAAGGCCTTCTTATTCCTACAGACGACCTAGAACTTCTTCTAACTCTCTTTTGGGAAGACCAAGTTTCTGCTACACAGCCATCTGGAGCACACACACCTCTCCCCCCACTGCCTCATTACATGGCAATGATGATTCCAAGGTTCCTTGTGGCCTGATGGGTATGTTTTGATTGTGGGTATGGTTAATTCTGCCATGGACTCAGAATATATTACATTTGTGCCCATAAGTGGATATAATGTGTGGAACCCTGTGGGCAAAATACATGAAATACACACACACACACATACACACACATCAGGTTGTCATGTAGGGCAACACATAATGGTGCAGCCAGTCACTTGAGATGAACAGTGGAGTAAGGTATAAAAACACTCAGGAATAGAAAGGATTAACCTGATCCTCAGAGAAAACAACTAGTACTAAAGCAAAGAGAAAAAGAATGAGGGAGAGAGAGAGAAAGAGACTGTGTGTTGAAGGAGATACTCTGATTTTAAAAATCTTAATGATAATGGCATGTACCTTGGAATCTTTTTTTTATAAATCTGTCCTTTTCATGTTATAAATCTTTTCATAATAAGATTCAAATGCAGTTTATGCTTTCCAGAAATTTAAAGCACATATTTGCTGAGTCAGTGAACATCAGGATAATTGCCCTAATCATTTTTGTCATTGCCCTAAATATGAAGTTCTCCATCCACAATCGCTCAATCAATCAATTCAATCAAATTCTTCATTTAACCAATACCTTTTTTGTGTCTAACCACGGCCCCTGTCATCACCACTACTGTCCCAACTCCTTCTCTCCTGTGGGTCGCAGAAATCACAGGACCTGGAATCCCACACAAATCTTGGGAACAAATTCCATATCAAGCTCCAGTGAATGAAGCACCCAATGTCAGAAGCTCCAAGAAACATGTCCTCCCACAACCTGGAGAGTGTGTGGAGAGATTAATGTCAGAATAAGTAAATCATTTGAAAGAAGGGGGAGTTAGTATGATCTGGAGAGGACAGGAGCTCCAGAAGGACCAAACATATCAGGGCACAGGGGTCTTTTCTGAGACTGTTCTCCAACCAAGGACCATGCATGGATATAACCTAGAACCCCTATTCGGACGTAGCCCATGGCAGCTCAGTATCCAGTGGGTTTCCTAGTAAGGGGAACAGAGACTGTTTCTGACACGAACTCAATGGCTGGGTCTTTTAGTCCCCCCACACCGTGCTAGGCCACAGAGGAGAACTTTGCAACCAGTCTTGAAGAGACCTGATAAGCTAGGGTCAGATGGAAGAGGAGGAGGACTTCCCCTATCAGTGAACTTAGACAGGGGCAGGGAGGAGATGAGGGAGGGTGAGATTGGGAGGGAAAGAGGGATGGGGCTACAGCTGGGATACAAAGTTAATAAACTGTAACTAATATAAAAAATTTAAACATTAAAAAAAAATGCCAAATCCCAACATAATCCTGCAGTGCAGGAAGGACAGTTTACAGTAGTAGTTAAAGGCCAAACAAGAGACAGCTAGAAAACCTTAGAAGTTAGTGCAGTTCCATTAGAGAGGTGAGAAATCCCTGTGGTTTGAAATGGAATTAAAAGATGAGAAAAACAGGGTGAATCTTGGTAGATAACTGAGTGGCATGACCCAGGTGGGGAAGCAGAGACCAGGAAGGCTCTGCTGAGAGTTGAGTAAACCAGTTTAGTAAAGATCTCATTCTGAGGAGTTGTGGGGAGGAGTGGGGTCTGCAGAAAAGATATGTATGGTATATCTCAGAAAATAAGGCCAAGGAATTTGCTTTATAGGTGATGATTGCACAGGAGAGTGTTTGATATGGGACAAGCACATCAACCACAGTAACTAACAGCTGTCTTCCTCCATGCCTGTGGGACTTATAGGGATAGAACAAATGTTGTGTTGTCTTCTGTCGTTAGTCCAACGAGTCTCTATCTCGTGCTTTTAGGGATGGAATAAGTGAAACAATATTTATAATTCAACTTCCCTTAATTAGGGTGGACTTCATAGACTGTGTAGGGTTTAGGGGAGGGTTCAGAGACCAAAATATTGGTGAGCTACAGCACACAGGCTGAAAGTATTCGTAACATAGAAAAATTTAGGAGCAAAACGGAATCTTGACATTGAGAACTGAACCAAAGGGTACTGCTCTCTACAAAGTGCCATCTTCTTCCCAGTATCACATTTTATTTTGTTTTGTTAATATGGGAAGACACCGAGACATCTGGGAGGCACCCTGAAAACTCAGCAAAAATGAACAGAACTCTGTTGGTGTTTTCCCTATCATCTGTGATAGCAACCGTGTCTGACCTGCCGTGCTTCAGAAAGACAACTCCTGACTAGACAAGTCCCACCAGGTGAGGCTGGCCTTTGGAACCTGCCTTTCTGATACTGATTCACAAAAGACTCTGAATCTCACCTGTCCCTAGCCTGAAAAAAGGGGTTCAGATCATTTTAATAGAGGATAAATCAATGTGTAATGTTCCCAAGAGCAAAACTCAGCATTCATGGTCATAGTGTGAACAAGGACTCAGTCTCCTAAAGAGCAGTGGGGAGTCAGGCAATAGGGGCTTAAAATCAGGAAGTAGTTACAGAATCTCTTAGAGTCAAGAAAGAAAGCGAATGACCTTTCTTGACATGCCTGAGTAACCCACAAACAGTGCTTCCCCCAAGGAATCGCAAACCCAAACTTCTGTACAGAATAGAATCTCCCCACTCAGTACTCTTCATTCCAAACAGCCCTCTACCAGGAAACCCACTGAAGATAGCAGGGGATCTTAGCTGGAGCTACTGAGAGCCTATGGGATGTGTCTACTCCTGGAGTTGTGTTTCCAAATGTAGATCTCACACACTTATCACCTCATTAGGGAAGCTCCTTGATGACAGTCTCACCATGAATCTCTACCATATAAAGCCATGTCTTCCTGCTACAAACATTGATAGGCCATGCGCTTTCCCCTCCAGGCACTTTTCTCAATATGTAACCATATGATTACTCGTCCAACATGTAATTCTTGACTCCTACAGGACTGCTGATTCCCTGAGGAGGAGGCTCCACCTGTGAGTAACGCTGATACAGGCATTGCCTTCACGGGCATATTCAAAGTATTAACTGAATCAGTTCTCAACTAATTCTGACCTACAGATCATTCAGAGCACATGAATAGGCTTTTTCTATTTTATGGAATGTCTTTCACAAAATATTTATCAGTGCTGGGTGCCTTTAAGCACAGAATTCTAGAGGCAGAGGCAAGTAGACCTCTGAGCTCAAGGGCAGCCTTATTATCAAATGAATTCCAAGCAAGCCAGGATCCAAAGTGAAACTCTGGCAGCTGAGGGAGGCCTTTTACTCTTGGTATTTCCTGCTAGTGAGGTCTAGGCTACAAAAAGACCTTCACAACACCAAAGAGACCTTCACAACCCCAGGACACTGTACATCATGGAAGCACAGTGCATATGGCAGCCCTGATCCAGAATTAATTCAAGCATCTAATTTCTCATTAATACAATCTGATTTCAGAACAAAAAGTTTGAGAAAAAATAGCCCTATTTGGAAGCTCTTGATTTTCTTAAAATTTTCTCTTTTTCCCGTCAAAGGAATAAAAATCACTCTTAGATCTTTCATTTCATCTCCATTAGCTGACATTAAAATACTCCTTGGGTAAAGTTTTCTATTAGAACCACACCCAATCCCAAGCATGCTTCAGTATCAGAATCCCTCTCCAGTCGTTTTCTACCTGTCATAATAGTTTTTGTCACCTCAAATGCTTGGTTTTTTTCCTGTTTGCAAGAAGAAAAATGGAAAACCAGGGACAAAAGATCAGAGTCAGGGAAAATGTTAGACTGTGGATGGAAAACATCCTCACCATACTTTGGTTTCTTCATACCAATGCAGATACTGAAAATAACAGCAAGAATTATAAGTTATTATAATTATTCTTAAACTATGATGAGTAGTACTTATGTGTCATGTTTCAACCCTTATACTATTAGAAAGTAGCCACCTCATTTAACATACCAGGAAACTGAGACACAAAGGATTAATTATACTGAGGATAATGCATTTATGCATTTCCAGTAATATCGAAGATCTGCATTTTGGTTATTTTTTAATCAGAGTTCAACTTTTTTTCATTTAATTAATTAATTAATTAATCACTTTACAACCTGATAGCAGCCTCCTCCCTTCTCTCCTCCCAGTCCCATACCTATGTCCTCCTCCCTATTCCCCCTTCTCCTTCTTCTCAGAGAAGGAAAGGCCCTCCATGGGTATCCTGGCATTCAAGTCACAGCAGGGCTAAATGCATCCTCTCCCATTGAGGCCAGACAAGGCAGTTCAGCTAGGGGAAAGAGATCCAATTTATGCAATACAGTCAGAGGCAGCCCTCACTCCCATCGGTAGGGGACCCACATGATGACCAAGCTACACATCTGCTACATATGTGTAGGGGACCTAGGTCCAGCCCATCAATGTTCTCTGGTTGGTGTTTCAATCTCTGTGAAACCAAGTGGGACCAGGTTAGTTTACTTTATAGGTCTTCTTGTGGTGCCCTTGACCCCTCTGGCTCCCTCAATCCTTTCTCCCTTTCTTCCTCAAAACTCCCCTAGCTTGACCTATCATTTGGCTATGGGTCTCCAAATCTGTTTCCATCAGCTGCTGGATGAAGCCCCTGAGAAGACAGGTATGCTAAGCTCTGTCTGCAAGTATAGCAGAGTATCATTAATAGTGACAGGGGTTAGCTCTGCATTTTTGTTATTGCTTGTTTTGGGGGGGGTTGATGTTTGCTTTTTTTTAACAGGGTTTCTCTACATACCCCTGGCTGTCCAGAAACTCACTCTGTAGACCAGGGTAGCTTTGAATACAGATCCACCTGCCTCTGCTTCCTTAGTGCTGCGATTAAAGGCATGTACCACCACAACTACCAAGCTCTAAGATCTCCACTTTTAAAAGTTAAAACACTCACAAGTATGTTTATCATTTCCTATGACCCATCATTCCTCCAAGTGAGTTTTTAAGTTATTACTAAAGTCAAGAAGAAAATTAAACTCTAAGATTTGGGGATTGTTTTACTGCTCATGTGACAAAGGAAGAATTGATTTCTCCACAAGAGCTCCAGCAACCAAAAGAAAAGATCAAAGGCCAAATAATAATAATAATAAGGCCTAAAACAAACATGTTTCAAAACATGGAAGATAATGACAATCCTATCATAATGAGTCATATAAAGTATAAACATAGAAAGCTTCTTGTGGGTTTTTTTAACCTAACATGTTGGTCAAAAATAAAAAGTGTAAAAATAAGCTGTTGCTGTGAGAAAAGAAATTGTTGTAAACCCAGGGATGGCAATTTTATCAAACAAAGATAGGTGCATGCCATTTGACTACGCCCTTTTCATAAAATGTGCATACATGCAAGATTATAATGTGGGGGGGTTCTTGTGGAGTATCTATATGATGCATGCCCAAGGGTGTGCAAGTGTACACACTCATGTGTTCACCTACAAAAACCAGAGCAAGACGTTGTGTATCTTCCTTGAGATAGGGTTTCTCACTAAACCCTATCTCTGTTTTGCCTAGGCTGGCTTACCAGCAGCCTTTAGGATCTATTGATTGTCATTGCCCTAGTGCCATGGTTACAAGCATTCACAACAATATCCAGCTTTTTATTATGTTGCTGAGGACTCAAATTCAGGTCCTTCTGCCTACCTGATGGCCCAGATCCTTAGTCCCTATATTGTCATAATACCCAAAGATAAGAAATAACATTGATGGCCACAGTCAGGTCACTATGTCATGTTCCATTATACCAAAGAAGAAGAGGAGGAGAAGGAGGAAGAAGAAGGAGAGAAGGAGGAGGAGGAAGAGGACAAGAAGGATGAGGAGGAAGAGGAAGATGAGGAGGAGGGAAAGGAGGGGGAAGATGAAACTCATTGTGTGCATATACAAGCAAACCTCTGAGATATACTGTGAGGTGGGGAAAGCAAAGAGCTGAGCAACACACATATTACTCCACCATTTGCATAAAAAGACACAGGTGCAGATGGCTAATAAGGCATTTGGTTACTTACCAGTTGTAAGTCAATGGACTAGTTCTTTAGGTAGGTATTAATACAGAATAAAATATTTCTAGAAACACAAAAGTGCCCCCAAGCAGGATAGGTAGAATGGAGATTTCCCACATATACTCATCAAATACAGTTTGAGTTCTTAACATTTCAATGTACTGCATAAGGAAAAGGTTTAGATTTAATATGTAGAACCACTTTCTCTGACACTATAGTCCACAAGCCCATGTTCACTTAGTCACATACATACTAGCCAACAGGGCAACTGTTCTTATTCTCAGCAGAAAGTACAATCTCTCTCTATCAGAAATCCAGTTATAAACTGGTCTCTGAAATCTACAAGTTGATACCTCTTATCAAAAGTTCTTCTTCCCTATAATGCCAGAGAGAGAGAGAGAGAGAGAGATAGTGAACTACCGAATGGCGCAAAAGGGTCAAAAAGGCTACAGAATTCAGAGAGGCCCTGCTGAAGGCAAGAGCAATGAGCTGGGATTGACTACCAAGAGCTTTCTGTTTTGTCTTACAAACATCCATAGCCAATCACATTTTTTCCAAAATTACCTTTCAAGACATTTGTATAGCAATTAGAGCAAGTTATTTTTAAAACAATGTTTTGGTGGAACTGGAAGGAGATGAGGGAGGGAGCTACAGCTGGCATACAAAGTGAATAAATTGTAATAAATAGTAAATCAATAAAAACAATATTTGGAACATTTAATACACTGATTTTTTTAAATGGCATTTGGATATAAGATGAGTGAGGTTCGTGAGTCTGTTTTTCCGAATGGAATATCATCGTTATTCAATGTAGATGTCTTTGCAGCATTCGCTTGAGAAAAGCACAAAGATTCCCAAAGACAGAAAAATAAGGAAATCACAACCTTTTTATTATTTTTCTTCACATTTTATTCATTATCTATCCTGATTGAAGCCCTTCCCTCAACTCCCCCCAATCCCACCCTCCCTACCTCTTCTCCCTATCCCCTTCCCCTAGCCCACTGAAAGGGGGAGTTCTCCACTATTGCCATCTGCCTATAGCTTGTTAAGTCTCATCAGGACTGCTGGAGAGATGGTTCAGTGGTAAAGAGTACTGTCCGCTCTTCCTAGAGGTCCTGAGTTCAATTCTCATCAACCACATGGTGGCTCACGGCCATCTGTAATGAGATCTGGTTCCCTCTTCTGGCATGCAGGTGTACATGAAGATACAGTACTCACATATACATAAAATAAATAAATATTTTAAAATTATTAGCATTTATTACAATTTATTCAATTTGTATGCCTGCTGTGGCCCCCTCCCTTGTCTCCTCCCCAATCCCTTCCCCCTCCCTCATCTCCTCTACTTATACCTCTCCACTAGTCCACTAATAGGGGAGGACCTAGTCCCCTTCTATCTGACCCTAGCCTCTCAGGTCTCATCAGGGCTGGCTGCATTGTCTTCCTCTGTGGCCTGGCAAGGCTGCTCCACCCCCGAGGGGGCAGTGATCAGACAGCCTGCCACTGAGTTCATGCCACAGAAAGTCCCTGCTCCCTAATGAGCCAGGGAAGCTACAGAAAGGGGGAAATTAAAGGAAGAAACACATATTAATGAGAAATGAAACAGAGTAGCAGCAAGCATTTTCCCAGTAATCTTCACAAAAGTAAAGCCAAAGTTTCCAAATTTGGCAATCTCCATAAGGGTGAAGAGTGATCAGGAGTCCTTGTCCCAGCCACTGCAGCCACAGCCCCCTGCTGTTGGGGTTCTCGTATTGACCACAACTGAGCCTCAAAAAACTGTTGCTTCCCAAGAACACATACATCCCAGTGCTGCCGTGACAAGCATCTTTTTTTAACCTCCCCAGTAGCCAGCCAAGATGAGATGATCCAGTTGATCAAGACTACTTTCTAACGAATTAATCAGCAGCAAAGGGTAACAGACACTAAAGAAACAGAACATATTGTACTTTGCTCTTCAAGTCAATACTGGTCCAGGATTCAGAATATCCATTTTCATAATATCCCAAGGTAAGGAAGAATGCTAAGAGAAATAACCTGTATTTTCTTCTCCTCTTTCCCAAGAAGGAGCCCCACAGTACAACCGTATGCCTGCTCAAAAGACATCTCCATGCACGTGAGCTCACTTCCAAGGGAGGTTACCCTCACCTGAGTCTCTTCAAATCACCTAGATAAAGAGACTGCGTCTTCTAGGCCACCCAGAAACCCCTGGCCAACAACAGTAGCTGCCTAAAGGTGCCTCGAAACCTGAGATTATTGGTGATAAGGATAAATGGGTGTACAGACATGCACAAGTAAAGTATTATTTGCCAGGGCCAATACCACATGGTATCTGAGGAGATGATGACTGTAGCATCAATGACCATGGACACAAATGACAATGCATAAAGAACCAGGAATAAGACGAGTGACTTCAGAGCTCTGCTGTGAGTCTGGACGCTGGGGTCCTGCAAGCTGTGGACATTGTGCTGCATTCTCTGGGTATGTCTCCTGAGAGAATTAATCAACAGCAAAATTGAGACCAGAAAAAGAGAGCAAGGAATTGACAAGGTGACAAGTTTCAGAGGCATGAAATAGTCAATTTCCAACCTTCTGTTCCACTCCTTAAAGGTTGTATTCCCAGAAATTTTTCTGCTTAAAAATGCCTGATATATAGTGTGGTTTCCCCAAAAAAACAACAGAGTCACGATGAAGGACACCAGGACAGAGCCCAGCAAGAGCCAGGGCACCAATGCCGGAAGCCTCCATTTCAACCACAAGAAGGCAGGATGCGAGAAGTTAGCAATCTTGATACAGAACAGAACACTGAGCCAGGTGCCAAACCAAAAAGTGGCTGAGTTCAAGAAGTCCCAGTGGAGACTAATGAGCTGCCGAGCAAGTCCCCTGGAGTACTCAACCAGGTAGAGGAAGTAGTAGAGAGTGCTCACCAGCCCAACACACTGCTGGCAGAATCGAGAGGTGCCCAAACTGAGAAGGATCATGTCCGAGGGGAGCAGCCTACCTCGCCGTCGCCATTCCCGGCTCAGCGTTACCACAATGAAGCCGTTGGCCAGGATTCCCAGGAAACAGAGCAGGACAAAGATCAACATGAAGAAAACTGTTAGTGTTGGTAGCATTTCAGCCTCGGTTACCACTGGTTGCCTTGGCTCTGGACTCTTCCCTGCCCCTACTACCCACAGTCCCACACACTACCCGCTGGAGACGTGAGATGAGTGGTAGGGTTCTGCATCTGAGCCAGAACTTCAATGGGAAGGATGCTCAGGCAGTAGATAAAAGTTGTGCTCTTGGCTCAGATATGATGCAAATATCTCCTGGGCTTGGGTACCAAGCGGCACCAGCTGCCCATGATTTGCCTTCTTTTTGCCTATATGCTGCCATGCTTGGAATAGCATCAGTAGGTAGAGATTTTCAGTCTTGGTAACTGAGTTCTGACTTTTTTAACCCATCATTAGATTATATGACCACTCCTCTTCCTATTGGATGTAGATAGGTAGGTAGGTAGACAGGTAGACAGATACATAGATGCATAGATATCGGATATAAGGGATACCTAAGAAAAATCGTGACACTAAAGAAGTCCGTCTTACCTGAGTTTCCCTGTCATGCATCTATCTACCCTCAGTCAAAGTCAATACCTCGGTATTTCTACCCAAATCTCTACTTAAATCCCCAATTGCTCCTATGAAATAGGTAATTTATAACCATCTAACACTGCTCTCTTTTCAGTGAGAATACATTTCCTTGTAGTTGTAGGACCAAATGTATCAGTTTCCTATTGGATATTGGTTGGGAAGTACTTAGGTCCCAGAGGTTGTCCTCAATCTTTGCCAAGTGGCTATATAGAAGTATGGCCTTGCATCCTTGATTAGACCAGCAGAGGGCGGTATGAGCAAGACAGAAACAACACAATCCTGGGAATGTCAACCTACCCTCCTTTGCCTATATTATTGACTAGAAACACGCAGCTGTTACAGGGTACACAGCATTTTGGACTCCTTGCCCTAGAATCAAGTCACAGCTCTTACCGACTGGAAAAGGGCGGGATCTACAAAGTCGCAAAAGTCATGGCTGGTGTTCATGAAGGCCAGCTTAGACCTATCTACCACAAAGATACATGTGAGTGCTACCAGCACCAACGTTAAAGAGATCTCTACTATCCCACATTGAAAAGTAAAACTACTTTAACAGGTCTGTCATCTCAAAGAGAGCTACTTTTTCCATTACTTTTATGTTTGACAAAGACACATAAGATCTACTCTTTCAGAAAATTGCAACTGTATTCATTCTTTGGTGTGCTGTCACATGGCTGTATGTTCAGCCTCCAGGGCTGACTCCTTTAGCACAGCTGAGATTTTGTAGTCCATAGCCAACATCTCTCCATTCATCCCCTTATCCTACATTCCTGGAAACCTCACTTTACTTTTAACTTCTGTGAGTTTGGCTATTTGGGGTCCCACATGTGAAGTCCTGCAATACTTGTCTTTCTACATCTACAGTTCTTCACTTAACTTAATGTCTTCTAGAGCATAATGCTCTAGTGTGTTGCTTCCAATAGCAGTATTTCATTTTTTAAAACTGAATAATAATCGAAAACAGTTGTGTTTCATGTTCTCTTTACCCATTTACCTATTAATGCTTTATTAGGTTGTCTCCATGTCTTGGCTTACTGTGGCCGACACTGCAACTGACATGAAAATGCAGATATTTTTATTTATGATTTTACGTCCTTTGGATATTTGTCGTTCTGGTTTGAACATGCTTGGTTCACATCAAAACTCATGCTGAGCCTTGGTTCCAGTGTGGCTAGAACTTTCAGCGGTGAGAAATTCATTAACAGAGATTAATTCTTTTTCATGTCCATTCTCACTCTTGTTGGACTGGATTGATTTCCTTAAGAATCTAAAGTGGCAGTGGTATCTCCCTGGTCTCTTGATGTAGCATTCTCTTCCACATACACCTGTTTTCCTTCCACTTTCCTCACATGGCACCTTCCTTCACCAGAAGCTAAGCAAACACCGCTGCCATAATCCTGAGCTTCTACACACTGAGGCAGAATAAACTTTCTCTTTAGAAATTACCCAGCCTAAGGTATTTTGTTAGGGTGACACAAACTGAACTAAGACATAACATGCATTCAGGAATGGGACTGCTGGATAATAAATTAATCCTGTTCTCTGTCTCTGTCTCTGTCTCTGTCTCTCTTCTGACATATTGTTTCCCAAACTGACTATGCCTATTTAGATTTCAACCAATGTCTATAGGAACTTGTTTTCTCTGCCTCCTCCCCAACATTTATCTCCTTTCGGTAACCACTAAGAGGTGTGAGGTAATGCTTGTTCATGATTTGGATTTGCATGTCTCTGAAGCTGATGATGCTGGGCATATCTCATGCACTTCTTGTCTGTTTATATGCCACTTTCAAAAATGATCATCTCCTCAGGTCCTTTGCTCACATTTAAATTAGGTTCTTTGAAGGATGATTTTGCTGTTGAGTTGGGTAATTCCCTTACCATTTTTTCCTTTCTTGATGAAGAAACCATTCTTCCCACATTGCGTATTCTTGACTTTTGAGTCAAAAATCAGTTGCCTGCATCCGTGTGAACATGAGTCTGAATTCCCTGTTGTGTTTCATTGTGTCTGTATGTTGGGTCTTATTCCAGTACCATGTTGTTTGCATTCCCCTGGGCTAGTTACTGGAAATTTATTGTATTCCTTCTGTTTTTGTTTGTTTGTTTGTTTGTTTGTTTGAGCTTCTGTGTCCCATATAACCTGATGTGTGATGTTTGTATGCCTAAAGGAACAATTATCTTTTCCACAGTATTGATTTTTCCTTTGCTGTATATAGGCTTTTTCATCTGATACGATTCTTTCCTTATTTTAATTTTCCTTGTCTGTGCTTTTTGTGAGATGTCCTAAAGCTCAGAGTCTACATCAATGTCAGGATGTGTTCATTTGTCTTTGCTTCTTACAATTTTATTATTTAAGATGTTAAACTTGAGCATTTAACCTACCTTAAGTCATTTTTGTGTATCATATGATATAAAGATGTGACTTCACTTTTCTATCTGTGGATGTCCAGTTTCTCCACTTTCCCCAGAATCATTTATTGAGGAAACCATCTTTTCCCCATTGCATATTCATTGCACTCTAGTCAAAATTCAGTTGATCACACATGTGTAAACTTATATCTGTGCTCTATGCTATGTTTCATTTTGTCTGGTTTTCAGTACCATATTTGAATGCATTACTTTGAGATAGTTACTGGAAATTTATTGTGTTATTTTAGTTTGTATTTTCTTGGCTTTTTTTAATGTCCATATAACCTGAGGTGTGAGTTTTGCATAATCAAAGAAGCAATTATCTTTCCCAGATTCTACAAACTTTGAGTTTCAAAGAAAACACACAAAAATGAGCGATGAAAAACCAAGCCACATATGGTGGCCAATACTTGTTGTCCCGGGAGAAGCAGGAGGATCAGGAGCCCATAATTGTTCACAGCTATATAGTTCAAAGTCAGCTTGAGCTACATGAGACCCTGTGTCAAAATAGAAACAAAATAGAAACAAAAATAAAGGTTTTAAGATATGAGTAGGTATGAAGTCACAGGCTAGATGGGACATTGCCCCACCAGTTACAGGGAAGACAATGGTGGCTCCAGCTTCAGATGATGCAATGGCTCAGGCTCTGAGGCACAGGGCAGAACCATCAGCTGAGGTCCAAGTTGGTAAAAACAAACAAACAAACAAACAACAAAAAAAAAAACCCACTACAGGTAACCCCAGTGGAAAGAGCTTCAGCTGCTTCTGATGGCAAAATGCTGCTAGAAACAGCAACCAAGGGCGCCATGTGCTTCCTGCGCCACTTTTCACTGCTGAGGAAGGGGGCGCTATGGTTGAATACCTCTGTCCCTCCTTGAGCTTTGATGATCGCTGGCAAGGGTCACACACATTAAGCGCTCCCTATGCTTTCCTGTGTAGCTGTCCTAGCTTTTGTCCTCTGCTGTGCAGCTGCAGCTTATTACAGGCTGGAGCCTCCCAGAACAACTGTTAACAGTAGCAAGTTACTGCTATGCTGTGGGAATTCATGGATTATGACCCTTAGTCTGCCATCTTGTTCCAAAAATATTTTCTGAGTGAAATATATTCAAGTTAATCCACATTAAGAGATTTTTATTTAATAGTTCAAATGTGTTCTAATATCTGTGGCTGTTTTTTAAACATTCACATATATTTTAGAATATGATTTTATTATGGAAAAGTCACCTCAGAAAATTAGTCCAGTTAATCATGTGAAAATTGCCATCCCCACAATATCAGTGTGCACAGCTGTGTGCTTTAAGCATCTCTAGTTACTTATAATGCCTACTTCAATGTAGACACTACATAAGCAGTGTGCTGGATTTCTTTTTAGGTAATAATGACAAGAAAAAGATCCTTCTGTGTTCATTACAGACATAGTGTTTGCTGTGTTGTCTGTCAATGCATACCCTGGACCCAGAGGTCACACCACCACTGTATGAAAATTAGGGATCTACAATAAAAGGGGGGGGGATTCCACTGAAATCATCTGAATATGCTTCTGAATGTTTCTTGTATTGCTTGTCATTTATTTATTTACCTCCTAAACAATGTTTATGGATGTTTGCTTGTGATTTAGGGGACTCCTCCTAAAACCATGCATGTGCTAGAAAAACACTCTAGGACTAAGCTGTATCTCTCGAACTGGACACAATATTTATAAGCACTTTTATTTGCTGCCACAATTCTGGTCCCTGAGCCCATAGCAGTTGACTAGCCAAGTAAAGCTTAGCTTTTATAGAAACTGAAGTCCTATAGGATGTAAGTGATGATAAACAAACTCATGAAGAAGGTATTTTAAATATATATTAGTTCTTTGGAAACATAAAAGAATATTCCTGGAGACTGCTGGAGAGTGAAAGTTGTTCCTTTGTACTTGTAGCAGATAAGAAGGCTAGGAGAAATTCTCTCAAGACAATATATGTAAATTTAGTGGCCCAAGAAAGCAGAGCCTTTCTTTGTACCAACATTCATTCTCAGAATCTTATCTAATTGTAACTATAGTCATCCTCCCACTATTAGTTTTTTTCACAATTTATTCATTATATATCCAGATTAGAGCCCCTCCCTAAACTCCCCCAGTTCACCCTCCCTCCCTCTTCCTCTTATCCCCTTCCCCTAGTTCACTGAAAGGGACTAGTGGAGAACTCCAATTTCCACTATTGCCATCTGCCATAGCTTATTAAGTCTCATCAGGACTGTTTGGATCCACTTCCTCCGTGGTTTGTCAAGGCTGCATCATCAAGGGCTAGTGATCAAAAAGCAGACAACTGAGTTCATGATAGGGACAGCCCCTGCTCCCCTCACTCAGAGATCCACATAAAGACTGAGCTGCCAATCAGACACATCTGAGCAAGGGGTCTACGTCCTCTCCATGCATGGTCCTCCATTGGTGTACCACTTCATTTCAAGAAAGAATATAAATTCCAAGAGAGAACATGAGCCAAAGCAGAATACACAGCTTTTCTTTTCATTCTTAAAACATGGATTATCAGAAGATCACCCCCAGTACTAAAGGAGCTTGAACTATCCACCCCAATATATAAATGCTAGATAGCAAGGCGGCAGCAGCTTCAGCTCCTCTAAGATGGGCTGATAATGAGGAAGAATGGCAAAGAGACCAGAAGAACCTTCTGGCACCGGTACCAAAAATCTGACTTTGTGCTTCCCAGGCCTGGAAAACAATTGACATAGCCTTGCTTACAGTGACATTTTTAAGAATTCTGAAATTTCAGTTTCTTTAATTAAAAAAAGAAAGAGAGAGAGAGAAATATTATAAGAACATGCTTCTGTTTTAATCCCAAGTGTAGGGGTTCGGGGCTGCTTTGGACTTTCTGTAGCAGCTGACTACGATTTGCCTCATGCTCTAGTAGAAGCATGGTTTTCTCAGCTGCAGATAATTTATGTGCTTGTGTGATGTTTGGGATGCTGGGAACTTTTCAAAGGGTACAATCCTTTGAATTGAAGGGCAGGATTGTTGGTTGTTGGTAATTTAGGGAGGTTGGTTTCGGTTTGCTAGTAGCCATGGTCAGAGAAGCAACAAAAGCAAAGACATTAGATTCAGAAATTTTCCTAATTCCTCTTCTCCCTCTATCCTTGTTTGTTTGTTTGTTTCTATCTAGTATTAGGAGGTGATACTGGAGAGGATACAGGGTAAGGAAAAAGGAACCCACAAAGTAGCAAAGACCAGCTACTTCTTCTTCCTGGGTTTCCTTCACAGATTTAAAGATCGCCTATGGGACCTTTCTACTAGTGAATGCCCAGTTTCCCCAGCATAATTTATTGAGGAAGCTGTCATGACTACATTGGGTATCCCTGGCTACAAAGGATGAGCCCACCCACAACAACCATTAATTAAGAAACTGCACTGCAGACTCATCCACAGGTCTATCTTATGTTGAGACCAATTGACTATGTATGTGTAAAGTTACATCTGTGTTCTCCAACATCTAGCCAATCAGCTTATGTCTTACCTTATGTCTTAGTCTGGGTTTCTATCACTGTCATAAATATAACCAAAAGCAACAGGGAGAAAGTGGTTTATTTGCCTTACAGGTGACACTCCATTAAGGAAAGTGAATACAAAAACTCAAGGCAGAAACTGAGGCAGAGACCATGGATGGGAGCTGTTTACTGACTTGTTCTTCATTGCTTGCTCAGTCTGATTTCTTTTACAACTCGGGACCACTTTCCCAGGGGTGGCATCACATCAGTCTACATAAGATGGGCCTACAACATGTCAATTACTAATCAAGAAACTGCACTATAATCTTGACCATAGGTCAGTCACTATAATTTTGACCATGGGACTCATTTCCTGAGTTGAACTTCCCTCTTCCCAGATAACCCTACCTTGTGTCAAGTTGACAAAAACTAACCAGAACACCCTTTACATCCTTTTGACAAAGCAAAACCCCAATCTGTAATGACACCCAACTGAAGACATGACACATTAAGCTTTGTTGATAGCATAATGGAACCCCCTGATCCCCACAAGTTTTGGGGGAAAAAAAGAATTACTTGTCTTTCCCTGCAAAGAACAAGATGAGACTCAGCAGAGTTTCATCAAATATTTAATCTTCACAAAATATTCTCTCCATAATCATTTCAACATTCTGTCTTGTTTTTTATCAAAAGGCATTAGAAGTGTTTGAATAGGTTTTTGTGAATCTACTTTGAAAATCTGGAAAGGCTAAACTGGAGGAAAATCTCATACTCAAGTATTTGCTCCTCATTAAAAATAAACAATGTTTAGCATCATATAATTAATAAGCAGCATCAAGAAATTTATGTTGGTCCTGCAAAGGAATTTGGATAGTATTCTAGTATCAGTGAAATTTGTTTGAGGGTTTAAAATAAGGAATAACTGACAAAATTTATCTCTTTAGGTAGATTCCCTGAACAACTGTGTACAAAACAGATCTAGGGCAGGATAGAGTAGAAGAAGTCAGTCTTAATATACTACCCTTGCCTATACACGTATATCAGAGCTTTTCCTCATGTAGAAACCCAAGGAGAGCAAAGCAATAGTAAGGTAAGATGTTGCTGTGTTATGAAAGTAGAGCTGATATAATTTGTTTGATAAATAGGGGTAATAAAAGAAAAAATCTGGCACTAATTCTAAAGTTTCAACTTTAGTCACTAGAGAGACTTTTGTGGAGTCATTTTCTAAGATGAGAAGGAATGGAAGAACATGCCTGGGAGTGGAAATCTGTTTTGGTTGTGTAGCGCTTGAGATGCCTGTTAGATATCTAAGTTGAGACATGAGCTAGACAATTGAAATGTAAGTCTGGATCTCAGTGAGCAGCAAAGGCTGGAGTAACAGGTTTGGAGACTCAACACTTACATAGTATTTAAAGCTATTAAACCAGATGAGATCATCTGGGCAAAGAATGTTGGTGGATCCTGTAAAGGGGGCTGGAGTGAGCATTATACTTTCAGCTCTTAGAGGTTGGAAGCTCAAGAATCCAACTGGGCTGAAACTAATATTAAAGAGGTTCCTCCATCTTGAGCTTATACTGAGAACAAAGGAAAGAAGAAACAGAAAGGTGAGGATGGCAGCACCAGAATGGAAAACATGCCTAACAGTTTCTATACTGGGTCCCCAAGATGATCTGAACCTTGGGGTTAGAAGTCATGCTCTCTAGGATATCTCCAGAGAACATGTGGCTGACATGTTCTAAGGTTTGAGTTGTCCTCAGCTTCCAAACCCAGTCAAATACAATAGAATTGTAAGTGTTGAGGATAGAATCTGCCTGGAGCCTTCTGCACTGTCTCATCAGAAAAGGCCTGCTTCTCACCCATCCATTTAACAAAATCATTTCATCACATATCACTCAGACAACAGACAAGGTATATTGGTATGAAGATTAAGAAAGTCTCTTTGGAGAGAAAAACAGACAGTTGTAATAATTGATTTAAAAAATGACTGTTACTCCTCCTGCCCTATCCAAAGTGCTTTAAATATACTAATATTTTGATTTTCACAAAAACACGATGAGTTTCAAAACTGGTCCTAAGATGGCTCCAAAAACTCAAAATGGATCATGGCTGTAAATTTGAGAACTAAAGCTGTAAAGTTCTTAGAAGAAACCATAACAGTACATCTTCATGATCTCGATAAAACAAAGTCTTCTTGGCTATAACACTGAACTATAAATGACTACAAAGAAAAATAAATTGGGCTTAATCAAAACTAAAAAATGTTTTTTTGCCATCATAACTCAAGAAAATAATTACATAATGATAAAAAATATTTACAAGTCACAAATCTGAGAAGAAATTTGTATTAAAAAAACAGCAAAACTTTAAAATTCAGCCATAGAAAAAAAAAGTAATGAAATTAGGGATGAAAACTTGATAGGAAGATGAGTAGATAGAGTGAAAAATCAGAGAAGATGAAAGAATGAATGCAACTAGAATCTATCATACATATTTGTCAAAGGACATATTTATTAAAATATTTGAATAGAAATTTGTCCAAAAAAGAGACAAAAATGGCCGATAAACACAAAAGTCAGCAGTGGGTGTTTTTGCTGTAATAAATTAAGCATTAATTGCTAACTGTAGTTCATGTACAATCATGTTTCTCCAGTCTCTAGACTTAGCAGTTACACCTGCACTATTTCAAGGTCTTCAAACCATGATGGGACCACATTTGTAGGAACAGAAATCATTAATTTTTTGAATAGATCACTGTGAAGTTGCCTTTTTAAAATAGAGACCTAAGTCTCTCAGCTGTGAACTTTCTGGATCCCACTTTGTTTTCTGCCAACCCCTTCCCCACTCTGAGTGTATTTAAGGATGGTCCCTATGGCCAAATCACCCTAAACACACCAGATCTCATCAAGAATACTATCACAATGCCTCATCATCATTCAGGAATGGGCTACAACATAGACTTCCCAGTAAGAATGTTTTAAGCCAGGCCAGAGGTACTCTTGCCAGTAATGTACTCCTGATCCAAATCACTTATTCATTGAAAGACAGAGAGTTTGTTTTTTTCCTGGTAGCTGAAAAGAGGAAGCCAGTGAGTGTTCATTTACATTCAGTCTACCCTGCAGTAAAACAAATATGTAACAGTGGTTGTCCATGAAGGCCATGTGGCAAATAACTACTGGCTTTTAAGCATTGAGTACAATTCCCGGACAAGAATTAGCAGAAATGAGGGTTTCATCTCACTTAGCAGTAGATAGCCATCAAAATAGAGTTGCATAATGCAACAAAGAGTGCTCAGAATAAGAGAATGCTAAGTATGACATCTGTTCCACGAGCTCCATGGTGAAGGAGACATGGTGAAAGAGTGTGAGGAAAGACTGTAGAAACAGAGGATGAGGAGGAATACTATAAGCTGAGAGCCTCTGAAGCTAGCCTCTGTGATCATGCACACACAACTATGCATAAGATGTGAATATAGGAGGGGTCCTAGGAAGGAGAGAGTCAACAGGAATGGGAGAGTCATAAGAGAAGGTAATGAGGAAATATGTATTGTTAGACTATATACAATTTAAAACTGTCCATAATTTAAAATCAGTCTTAAACTGAGGTCTTCAATCTTACAGCTGAGGAAATGAATTCTTAGTAATCAGTGAGGCAGGAAGAGGGATTCAAGGCTCAGATTAGAATCAAAATCAAGCCCAGGAAGATAAGCGGTCTTCTGACCATGCAGATCACAGAGAACTGGCCCACAGATATATGAGCTAATAAGTAAGTGCTGTTCAAACCATGGAGTTTGTCATTTATTTTGTAGCAATAATAAATGAATTCAGTCTCTTTATCAAGTTCTCTGAAGCCTACAGTACAGACCACTGACTGGTGGTAAGAATAACCAGAAAGAACATATTACTCATCTCTGTGTCAAGCTCCAATATTTAGATAATATTTAGGTAATTTTGCAAATACATTTATCCAAATGCTTGGATAGGATAATTGGCACATCATACTTTGGCTAGAAAATATCATCCTCATTTGGATTTTAACAATGCTTGTGAAATGTGTAAAATGCTAGACAGTTAATCTCCATTACCACAGTATTCCCACAGTAGATAGTGGGTAGGAATCAGCACAGTCACAGCTTTAAAGAAAAAAAAATGTATGTTCAAAAAATATATATGACTCCTTCAAGTTCACTAAAGGAAGATCTAATTAGATTTGGAATTTCTTTCTGTTTTGATTCTTACACTCTGTCCATCATATCATGATAGACAGACCAGAGATCTATCACTGAAATGAAAATGAAACAGTCACAGTAAGATTCCCCAAAAAGACAGACAGCCAACTAATACAGTGCCTGGGCCTCTCTCTGATAATGAAACATGTGTCTGCAGTAGTTTCAAATGATAAGTGTTATCAACCAACTTGAGCATATGCTGCTTGGGACATAGTGCTCCAGGGCTGAAAAGTCCAGGCTAAGTACACGGGTAGGATCAGCCTTCCCATTCTCGCCTTGAATGTCTACTACAACCCTCACATTGTAGGTTTCAAACAATGAACAGAAATAGAAAGATCTTGCTAAAAATCTGTGCCTGTTCTGACTGCCCTTTTGGGTCACATGAAGGGTCACCAGGACCATCATAGGGCAGTCCAGAAACTTCACTGTATTTATATCACCCTGATACCATTTACATTTTTGTGGTGTTGTGAAAATAAAATTCAGTCAGTGACTGATTTAACTAAGTATTTTTACACCGCTTATGTTACAGCGTTCTTCCTGGCATTTGGGTGTCCTGAACTTTGTCATCTGTTTTGACAGATGATATCTTTTGTGGAATAGAAAGAATTCTATGCTTGTTATTTATTGTTTGATATTTTCATGCATCTCACTTATTTTCATAGTCATAGAAAGGCCTTCCTGTGGCTGTAACTACAGATAAAAATGTCACAGCATATTGAAAGATGATATAAATGTACTTTTCTAATTTTGCAAAATGATATGTGTGTGTCTGTTATGTTGGAACTATATGTTTTTGTAGAATGCACATAGACTAGCAGAATTCAAAGTGAGAAGTGTCTAGAAAGAAAAGTGGGTTCTCACTGCACTTATATCTGGGGATCCATACAGAGTTTCAATTTCTTTTTTATTGAAAATAGATTCTTCTCTCATATAATACACCCCGACCACAGTTTCCCCTTCCTCCACTCCTCACAGCTCCTCCCACTGCCTACCCTCTCCCCTAGATCCACTTGTCCTCCATCTCCTTTCAGGAAAGAAAAAAAAAAGGAAAAGAAAAAACGGCCCCCAAGAGACAAAAACCAAACACAACAAAACAAAATAAAGTAAGGCAAGAGAGAAGCCCTCACATTGAGGTTGAACAAGGCAACCAAACAGGAGGAAAAGAGCAAGCAAATGAGTCAGAGATACACCCGCTCCCACAATTAGGTGCCCCACAGAAACAACAAGCTAAAAGCCACAATTTGTGTGCAGAGGACCTAGTGTAGACACCTACAAGTACCATGCTTGCCAATTCAGTCTCTGCAAGCCTATTTGAGCCCTGCTTGGTTGATTCAGTGGGCCATATTCTTCTGGTGTTTTCCTATACCCTCTGACTCTTACAATCCTTCCACCCCATCTTCCACAGGATTCACCAAGCTGAGTGGAGGGACCCAATGGAAATAAACAATTTAGACTCTGTTTGCATATGTCTGGCTGTGGGTCTCTGCCTCCACTCCCAACTGCTGTCAGAGGGAATCTCTCTGATGATGACTAGACAAGGCCTTGATCATTATTTGTCCTTCTGGATCTGGGTTACCTCACTCAGGATGATTTATTTTTTTCTAGTTTCATCCATTTGCCTGCAGATTTCATGGTGTCATAATTTTTTAATTTTTTATTGATTCTTCGCTAATTTCACATCATGTACCCCAATCCCACTCATGCCTCCATCCTTTGTCTTTACCCTCTGCCCTTGCAACCTCCCCAAAAACAAAAAAGAAAAGAAAAATTTAAAGAAAAAAATCTCATTGTGTAAGCTATAGTGTGCCACAGTGTGTCACACAGTATACCCTTTTGTCCACACATCTCTACTTGCAAATTTTCATTGCAATGAGCCATTGGTCCAGTTCAAGGCCTCTGCTTCTTCTACACTCTCAGTACTGGATCCTCACCAGAACTTCTCTCGAATATTCTGCTGTTGCCCTATGCCAAGTTGATCCTGCAGCTTTGGATCTGCAAGACCAGCCCCTCTTGTGCTCCAGCAGTCCACATATGGGGTAGATGTTGGGGTGGGCCAACCCAGAGTCCTGGACCTCAGCCTGGGTTGTAGCTGAGTCGGTCAACTTGCCAGCTCGCCCACACCCACACCGCCAGGGTGAGATGTCCAGCACTGTCCAAGCTAGCTCATCTACTGCTATAGCCGGCAAGGGACAGGATCACCTCTCTCACTCACAGGCCGGCTCACCTGTGCCTTCATTACAAGGGCCAACTCTACTGTGCCGCATGGGGAGGTGCAGGGCCTGTGTTTCAGAGTGCTACAGCTGGCAAGGGGAGGGGGCCGCTCCGCACAGCCCTTGTTCATCAACAAGGAACCAAGCAGCAGCCCAGACCAGGGACATCTGCATGGGCTTTGGTGATAATATGCATCACAGACACTGACACAGACTCCTGCTGCTGCATGGCCACAAACCCAGATATAACCTTCAGTGGCAGCATGGGCTAGGACTTCAGCATGGGCCTCAGGGGGCAGGACAGACTATTCGGTTCCACCTCTCTTCATTGTGCTCAAACCCTTCTACTTTTCTTTCTCTCCCATCTCTTCAGCACATACTTGCACATGGTGGTGAATCCTGCTTCAGGCAGGCCTCTGGGTGTTGTCTGCCCACCCACCCATGTCATTTTTTTAACAGCTGAGCAATACTCCACTATGTAAATGTGCCACATTTTCTTTCCCCATTCCGCAGTTGAGGGACACACAGAAAGAGTATAGGGTGCTCATTGCAGTAACCTCTGAGGATCCATAGACATTTTTAAATTTCTTTATAAAACTCAATTCTTTCTGCAATGATCTCATTACCAAAAAAGAAGAACATCAAAGTTTTTAAATTGATAAACAATTTGTGATACTGCTATGACCTTCACTTGTCACCCAAAATCTGTTAGATTTCTGTATCAATATTATAGCATTGGGAAGTGGGGACTTTGAGGAACTTATTAAGCCACGAGGATGAGTGCCCTTATAAAAGGGTTTGAAGGGAACACATTGCCTTCTGCTTTTGTGTTACTTTTTTTGTTCTTACATCTTTCATGTTATGAAGATGGTGTGAAGCAAAATAATCATCAATGAAATAAGCTCTCTCCAGATAAGGAACTCAGTACTTTGACGTAAGACTTCTTAGCCTCCAGAATGGCAATAAAATAAATGTCTGTTGTCTATAAATTACTCACTGTTACGTATTTCCTTATAGCAGTAGGAATGGAGTAAGTCTGATGTATTTAACAAAGACTAAATGCCTCTGTGTCTTTATTAACCTTAAGTCGTAAGATCCTATGACAGGAAGAATGGATTAATACGGCATGGTAGAAGCAGGATGAAGAATGGGTGGAACAGGGCTGACCTGATAGCAAGGTCACAGGTCTCACCATTTTAAAGAGTTGTAGACTAATTACTCCTATGCTTCTGCCAATCCTCTATTTCTGACTAAATGACCCAACCAAACCCCTCTCCCATCTGCTCCCCTCTCTGCAAACACATGTGGCCAATCACCAGTACTGCTTTCTTACCACCATCCATGTACAAGGACCACAAGCTCCACTTCCCTCCAGTGAATATGGAATCTGAACACTGTGAAGGTCATGCCCTTATGGAAGTCATCACATAAGAAGGAAGAAAGAATTACCACTTGAACATGAATCTTGACTGCAAGGCAATGTCACACATTCTCTCAGATCTGTCACTTGTGTCAGCACGTTCAACTTCTCATCGTTAGGTTCATCTCTGGACAACTATTCTTCCCCTTTGCAAATTTCTGCTTGTTTATAAAGGGGGATCAGGAGGCCTGCCGAAGGTGCTGATGTAGAACAGTCAAGTAGCCGACTGTCGGGTGTGTTTTAGGAATGAGCCATTGGGAGGGCATCCAGCTGTGATCAATGATCCTAACTCTGCTATTATGATTCTCTGGTCCTGGCCCCACAGGATTCCCTAAGTTCATAGAAGTCATTCACAAATCTCAAATTGAGACTGCAGTGAGGAAGCCTCTTGGAGGTTTGACAACTTTGTTTCTCAAGATCCTATCATGACTGGTTGTTTTGCTACCAGGGTGATCAGAAAAACACAGAGGAGAAATAAGGGCACTCCTTGAAGGATGATAGCATCAAGAACAAGGACAAAAGCAATAAGGACTAACAATGTAGGTCATAAACGGTGGCCCCAGGAATGACCGAGGCTGGAGGGAAAATGTCAAAAGCAGTGTTTTCATTGGGAAAACCATGTTTGGACTTTCTAGATTGTGTGCTTTACAATAACAGCTGGCACCAAGTATTTAGAATAAGCAAACAAATGTGAATACGAAATAAGAAAAACATCTCAAGGTTTTGATCAGTTTTGCCTAAGAATGAATGCTATTGATGTCAGGGCAGGGATCATTGGCCCCAAATTTAGTAGCTTTAGTGCCCTTTTGATGTAAGAGAGCCAGAGTTACACATAGATGCCCTTCTGAGAAAACCAGGTCTCAGAAGCATTTTCAAGGCACATACTGCTTCTGGAACTTTCCAAAATCTTGAAGTAGTGTTCTACAAAGCAGCTGCTCCACACAGCTGAAGAACTTTGTGTTTCTCGCATCCTGGGAGCTCTGCAATGCGTCCCCTCATTCACAGCTTTAGTTTAAATTTTGCTAAGCACATACACATATATAAAACATTATATAATATATTATATTACACACCCCAGCAATAGCTACAAATACGTCAATAAACTGTGACTCTCAAAGATTCCTTAAAAAGTATGTGTTATTCTTCAACTTCTGATTCCTAAAAAGACTTGCACAAAGAATGTTTGTTGAATACAACATAAAATCTGACTCATTTGAACACTTGCTGCAACTACAGACCTGGATCTGGGTCTTACAACTAACACATCCTTCTCCAGTGCACTATCCCTGGTTTTCTTCAACTTTCACGTAGCAGCACAAAAGCATTCCTGTCCTGTGACTGAGGAGTAGCTGCTTTTCCTTTGTGAGATAATCTTGACCTGTGGCCACATCTTTTGGAACAGATGCTCTCAGTATCTAGTAATCTAAGGGAAGTGGCTTGGTAAATCCTCTGATAGTGTTATGGCAGCAGATACTCACATTTTCATCTTCTCAATTTTCCTCATATACACTACTGATGTATCTGCATGTGATGCCAGTGCAAAGATGTTCTAAGATTAAGATGGTAGGACATGGAGTTGGAGGCCAAACCCTGGCTCTTGATAGATAGATAGATAGATAGATAGATAGATAGATAGATAGATAGATAGATAGATAGAGAGAGATCTATATAGATAGATATCTATAGATATATCTCTATAGATATCTATATAAGATTACGATATAGATATATAGAGAGAGATTATAGATAGAGAGATTATAGATAGAGAGCCAATGAGATGGATCAGCAGGTAATGATAGTTGCTGCCGACTGATGACCTGAGTTTGGTCTCCAGGACCCATACAGTGAGAGGAAAACACTGACTCTTGAAAGTTGTCTGACATGCACCTCTGTGGCCTCCACATAAACACAAAATAAATAAGTGTAGTTAAAAAGTAAATAAATAAACAAAGTGGGAGACTATTTGTAAAACATGAGAAGAAAAATAACCGTGTCATAGTGATTGCCTGTAATACCAGTACTCAGGAATATATATATATATTTAACATTCTTTCTGTTGAGGCTCTGAAATCTGCTCTCAATTGTGAAGGTTGAGGATGACCTTTCGAGAGCAATTATAATAATCACAATAATAGATTAACAAAACTCAGTGAGCATAAAGAAATGTTACTGATTCACTTACATACAAGGCACTGAGTCTAACTTGAGAAGTCAGCTCTTTCCTCAACTTCTTATACGGTCCATAAATATACTAAAGAATGGTAGGAAGCCAGATTCCAGATTCCTTCTAGCTATGAATCTTTAAACTCCCTGTTTTTCTTCCCCTTTGAAACTTCCCACCATTAAGGATGGTACAGTGATGCATTGCTTAACAACAGGGGTATTTTCTGAGAAATGAGTCACTGGGCAGTTTCACCTAGCATGCACCTCCCAGAGTACACTCACCTGAACCTGCCATCTGCCACTCCCCACAGCCTCCTGATGCAATCAGGAAACGTCGAATGTGATATGTGCTGCTGTGGCTGGCAGAATGTGCATACTCTCCTACTATAAGCTTTCAGTTTATAAACAGTAGTACTCTCTAAAGCAACAGTAAGGCATACAGCATGGTAAGTACATAAAGCAGTAGCACGTCATTGAATTTCACTATCAAGTATTACATATTTCTCTAATTGTGTTGTTGTCCTGTGACTAGCAGTTCATCAGCTGTGTTTACACCAGCATCCCCATGAGCACGTGAATAATTCTTTGTGTTGCAATGTCTCTATGAACTTTTTAGCTTCTTTATACTGTGAGACCTCCACCATATTCATAGTCCACTGCTGATGAGGCAGCCATGACGCAGAGCATAACGTGGTATTTCTATATCAGAATTTGCCGGAGCCTACCTTCAGTGATGCGCAGAGCAGAGAGCCACTACCCTCAAATTTCAGTTTTAAACCTTCTATCCCTAGAGACAGAAATCGATCCCTCCCTCATTTGAGCTGGCAAGATGCCCCAGTAGTTAGAATATTGCCATGCGAGTAGGAGGATTCGAGTCCAAATTCCTTCACTCGAAGAAGTGCCGTGCCGATGTTCAGACCTTCCTGCAATCCTACCCCCTGGGGAAGTGGAGATAGGAGATTCCCTCAGCTGAGCTGGACCAGTGGCCTCTGGGTTCAAATAAGAAACTCTGTCTCAACAGAAGAGGGGCAGGGATCAAAGAAAACATTAAACATCAGACACTGGCACTCATAAACATGTGCCACACATGACAACATGCATGTACACAGAGACAGACAGAGAGACAGAGAGGAAAACTATATTTTAGTTCTGATACAAAAGGCACAATCATCTATTGGCACAGAAATACTTTTGCATTTTTTTATATCTATGGTTGTGAGCCTAGCCTTTAACGGCTGAGCCATCTCTCCAGCCCAACTTTGCATTTTTAAAAAATCATCACCAAATGCAAAATAGAGAGTGATCAGTAGTAGTATGTAAATATTTTATCTTAACTAGTTTATTCAATCACTTATACAATCATTTAATTCACAAGACAAGAAATAAAAACTAAACTACTCAAAAATAACTGGCCACCACCACAGTCCCTGCATCCTCAGCCTTGATTCCATCATTATCAAACAGAATAAGTTTTATTTATAGTTGAGAGTTGTGTCAGTCAGCTCAGCTTCCTGAAGCTCAGAAGCACATTCAAGCCACTCACTGGTAAAAACCCACTGTCAAGTCTTTTATCTGTCATGAAGGCCAGTCATCCAGACCATTAAAACTTTTCTTTATTACAAGCCTCTGGCAGAAGCCAGCCCCAGGAGAAGTAGCAGAGGACACATCCTGTTCACTCTCTGCCTCACAATTCTGATCTAACTTCAAAGCCTCAGCTCTCTTCATAGTTCTCCTCCCACTCAGGGGCCTGTTCACATGGCTTTCTTCATCTGCAAAATACCCGTTTTCACCTGAGTGATTCACACAAGAAGAGCCAGTGAAGCAGACCATTCAGATCCTGGCAAAGAAATACCCTGATGACACTAGGAAATGCCAAACCACATGAGTTATTATAAGAAATGGATGAAAATTCTCCAAGATACAGTATCTGAACAAACAAAATTTGCAGCAATTTATTACAAATAAATCACACAAGGCAATGCCGTGCTTGGCTAATTTCCATTTTAGAATTCTCCCAGTCATAAACACTATTAGAACCTGACTTGTGATCACTTTCATTCTTCATTGTGTTGTGTTCCTCCAACTGGTTTATCCATATAAGAAGAAAAACAGCATGGAACTTTCTTGAATGCTTGCACCCTGCTTTCACATGCCCACTGCTCTCTGTAGACAGATGTATGTCTAGATGACCATATCTAGATGTTTGATAAATTATTTTTTAATGAATTCGACTGGGATATTTTTTAAACAGGACCTCACCTATCTCATGCTTCTCTTAAACTTACTATAAGACCCAGGATAATCTTGCTCTCCTGGACGTCCTAAGCCTACCTTTGAGTGTGGGCATTACAGACACATAGTACCGGGCCATTTATGCAACGCTAAGCATTGAGCACAGAGCTTTACACACACAAGCACTTTATCAGCTGATCTATTTCCCTAGCCCCAATGAATTCCTGTTAAAAAGTGAAATAAGTGTAATGATTTTAATCTCTATCAATGGCTATAGACATTGTAAGGGAAAGGTGTTATATCAGGGAACCACACAAAATCACGCATATTTCTAAATACATAGGATAATGTCAATTGATGATCCAGCTTCTAATGGTCATTCTCACTAATATAGAAGGAAAAATTAGTCTCATTTATTATAATATCTATGTGAGTATTCAACTAATATGTATTGAGCACCTATCATCTGCCAGTAGAGGACAGGATAGGCACAAATCTCTATCCTGTGGAGCTTGTAGGAATAAAGAGTAAACAATACAAGTAAGTGCAGTAGACAGTGATAATCATAGGAAAAATCAGGATAGGTGGTACGGAGGACTGCAGTTTAGAGAGAATGACAATGGAAATGCCTGGAAGAAGTAAAGGAGTAAGCCAGCCACTATCTAGAGGAGAGCATTCCAAGCACCAACAGCAAGGATCTGCGAAACATTCTTTACATCTTCAAGGAACATCACGGAAGCAGAACAGGCCAGCGAAGTGTGAGAAAAAATTTAGTTGGACATAATCAGTATGTTGTATATGCATGCTACATTAAATTAAAAGAACAAATTAAGAATATTATTTTACAAAGTCTGAGAAGACAGTTGGGTGCAAGGAGATGACTTCAGATTTAAGCATTTCCTTTTACCCTCAGAGTTGAGCTTGAGGTAGAAAACAAGCAGAGTTACGAAAGAGCTGTGACATGATACAATTTGTGTTTTTAATGGAGCATACTGGCTGTTGTGTTGAAAACAAACGGAAGGCAGAAGGAGAGTAGAAGCTGCAGAACCAGTTAGGAAAGGACAATCGTTAATAGTACAGCTTGCACCAGACTGTAGCCGTGAAGGTGGGGAATTTCAGCAGAATTACAGATGCTCTTGGAAGGTGGACAGCTGTAACTCAAGCCCTAAAGTTTTCAAACCTTCGTGACACAATCTGACTTTCCATAGATGGAAGGAGCAGCTTGGCTTCCTATGGAACCATGACTCAGAAGCATGCCATCTAGAAATGGTTTAGCTCTAGGTTAAATGATATGCCACCCCAGTTGCTGAGTGATTGGACATAGTCTGGAAACGATTTTGACCAAAGTGACTAAAAGATGAAGATGGCACATACTGACACAATGCCAACAAACAGAAAAGTGAAAGAATTATGTTAGGGATGAGATTCACAGGATAGCAAGAGTTTCAATTTTGATATAGATTCAAAATAGACAGTCATGGATATGTAAAGAGGAGTTATGCATGTTTAGATCACAGACATTTCTCATGAAACTATGAGATGGAAACATTTGAACAGCTGATATGTGGAGGAATTACTTTCAATTGGAAACCAACTATGAGTCATAGGAGAGGCAATGGAAGAAGCTAAACAACCTTCAGAGTGATTACATAGTCAATATCCATTCTCTTTTATCCTGTTTGCTATAGACTGAAGCACAAAGCTTGTTTCACCCAAAATATGAAAACCATACAATTACCATCCTGCATCAGACAGTCATTACCCCAGATTCACACAAGGAAATGAATGGGAAAATCTCCTAGACAACTCCTTTGGGCAAAGCACATCCCACAAACCAAAGGCAAAGCCCAAAAGTAAACTGATGATGATGAGTACATCAACGTTGTGTAGGGTGCTGAGAAAGGAAGAGGATGTTCAAAGGGTAACCTACCCCTTATACCATTCAGTTTTGCCTGACACGATGGATTCACTTCATCTCCTCATAGCTTTCCCCCATGACTTTGTTTGGCTGAAATTGCTAAAGAAATTTACAAAGAGAATTTTAATGAAACCAGCTATGGACATCTTCTACTCTGATATTGGATGTAAGACCAGAATTGGTATAAGAGATGTTCATCTCTCAGAGGTCCATGACTATAAGTCTATTCTCTTATAAGCAGTATAATTTCCCTTGTACAATAGATACAATTTTAAAAGCCCCAAGAGATAGCTCAATGGTCCCGTGAATGTGATACATATTCCTCATAGTCCTTTATCCTCATGATGATCACGGTCAATTATTCCTAACGAAAGGCAACTTTTCCTTGCCTCCTGGTCTTCTGGGACCAAGAACATAAAATAACTAGGTAAAAACTGTGGACCTTTTAGGCCTTTGGTTTTTTGAGACAGGATTTCTCTATGTTGCCTTAGCTGTCTGGACTCACTTTGTAGACCAGGCTGTCCTCAAATTCACAGAGATATACCTGCTTCTGCCTCCCTGAGTGCTGGGATTGAAGACATGAGCTACTATGCCTGGCTTATGACTTTTTATGTCCCTTTTTGGTAGTGTTCTTGACCCTGGAAAGCAAGATTTCCATACCTACTAACTCTAAAGCTATGTAGATGGGAAGCATAGATTCTCTGATAGATCTTTTAGTGATATGATCAGAAAAATCACTCCCAGAAGCTTCAACACATTTGCTCTATGTGTTGAGGATAGTGTGCAAATTAATGCCTGTTACCTAAAGGTATTTTTTCCCATTTTAAGGGAAGCAGCCTGTGCCCCCCAGAGTCAGAGTCACCTCAAAGCCAGTATATCTACTGCATGTTCAAGTCATTCTTCTGCTCTAGGGGTAGACAAATGGCAAGGCTGTGACACTGACAGTGTTAGAGAATGTGGCAAAGAGAAAGCAATTAGTGAAGGACTTGGAAAGTGCAACACAAGATACAGGTAAAGAACCAAAAAGCTTCTATGCCTGTCATACTTAAAAAAAAAAATCTCTCTTTCACATGTGATTGTGAGTCACAGATTACAAAAAGTAGTCCACACAGTGAGCAGCTGAGTTGTGGTGTTATGTTAACTCTGAAAAACTCGGGACAGCAATCTGGGGACAGTGGGACACAGAGAACTGAGATGGGTATATACCAATAAAGCTAGCAATATAGACCCCTGCCTTCTGCCAGGTCTTCCTAAGCAACAGAGGCAGCTCTTCCTGACAGTCCTGAAAGGCACAGCACTCTCTCTATGCAGATCCTACAATGGACTCCTTCCAGCACCCTGGTGAGCCTGCTAACCACCAGGCTCCTTTCTTGCTGATTCGAGTTGCAGCAAGTCCACATGGGCGAGGCACAGACTAACCCATGAGCATGCTCCACACCAAACTCCAAGGAGGACTGTTGAATCAAAGGGTGTAATTTCATATTGCCAAATTAACCTCTGATGTATTGTACCCAGTTTATACGCTCCTCAGCAATGTATAAGAGCAATGCTTCCTTGACAACTTAGCAAAAGAAAGTCTGGTCAGTGTTTAGAAGCTTTGCAATTGAGCAGTTTTTAAGTGATATGGCTATGGTCTTTTTAAATTTATATGTCCTCAATTATAAACTATATTTAAATGTATTTCTTTTGTTTCTTTTCTTTTCTGTGAATTTCTCTTTCAGATTCTTTGCCTTTTTTCCCCTTCTTTTGTTTATTTTCCTTTTATTTCTAAGAGCTGTTTATAGATTAAAAGTTTTTTAATAATACAGATGGAAGGGAGTCTCCCAACTTGATCTTTTGGTTTTTTTTATACATTTTTGTTTTGCAAATATATTAATTATTCCTTTATTTTTATTTTATGTGCATTGGTGTTCTGCCTGCATGTATGCCTATGTGAGGTTGTCAGATGCCCTGGAACTGGAATTGCTAACAGCTGTGAGCGGCCATGTGAGTGCTGGGAATTGAACCCGGGTCCTTTGGAAGAGCAGACACTGCTCTTAACCACTGAGCCATCTCTCCAATCTGAAAATCATGTATCATTTCTGACAATAAAATCTCTGATACATTTGGAGTTTATTTTGTTTATCGTTTGAGATGAGGCAACTTTTTTTTTCCAGATAGTTATCTTGTTTTCTAAACATTAGCAACAGAATTTTCCTCTGATTTGAAATTGTAGTTTTAGCTACACTGAATTTATACTTAATTATATGCATAGGGATTTACTTCCTGGACCATGTATTATACTTATGCATATTTTTATAAATCTACTTATTCATTTTACATCACGAGCACAGCCCCCTAGCACCCATCCTCCCATCCCCACCCTCCCACCCTATTTCCTTTTTCCTCCCTCCTCATCTTCTCAGAAAAGGGAAGACACCTCTATACCAGCACATCAAATCACATCAAGACTGAGGACATCCTCTTTCACTGAGTCTAGACAAAGCAGCCCCACTAGAGAAAAGTGATTCAAAAGCTTTTCTGAATGAGGATTGGGCATCTTACACAGGGTCTTCCTTTTTGCTTAGCTTCTTTAGGTGTACCTTTTGAAGCAGGTGCTGAGACTCATATGCAAACTTTGGGCAGAGTGCAGAGAGTCTTAGGAAAGAAGGGGGAAATAGTAAGACCTGGAGAAGGCAGGAGCTCCACAAGGAGACCAACAGAACCAAATAATCTGGGCCCAGGGGTCTTTTTTGAGACTGATACTCCAACCAAGGACCATGCATGGAGATAACCTAGAACCCCTGCACAGATGTAGCTCATGGTAGCTCAGTGTCCAAGTGGGTTCCCTAATAACTGAAACAGGCACTGTATCTGACATGAACTCATAGGCTGGCTCTTTGATCACCTATTGAGGTGGGGGGTCAGCCTTACTAGGCCATAGAGGAAGACAATGCAGACAGTCCTGACAAGACCTGATAGTCCAGGGTCAAATAGAAGTGGAGGAGGACCTCCCCTATCAGTGGACTGGGGAAGGGGCATGGGAAGAAAAAGGGGAGGAAGGATGGGATTGGGAGGGGATGAGGGAAGTGGCTACAGCTGGGATACAAAGTGAATAAATTGTAATCAATTAAAAAAATTTAAAATTTTCCACTCTTGAGTGGAGAGTGAGGACTGAAAAAAGATTTAAGAACCAACACACTACATATGGGATCTGTTCAAGAGGGCTTCCAGGAGAAACTGTTGTACCAGTTTATTCTACAATCCCTTTTCATAGTCAGAGCAAAGCACCTCAGTACAATGAAGAGGTTCATGGAGAAGTCAAAACTTGTTTACCTAGACCATCTGTCTATGTGATCCTCACAAAACAAGAGGAAGTGAACTTAATAAAACATCCTTCTTATTGTCTCAAAAAAAAAAAAAAAAGCAAATGAACTTGGCAAAGCATCCTGTCTATCCTTGTCTCCAGGTGAAGGCCAGGGTGAGCTCAATAACAGAGTAGCCTGACAAACCTGACAAACAAGCAGATTTCCACATTTGTTCATATTTCTTGGATAGATTATTTGATATTTCTGCAATCTTATGTTAAATGAACAAGTTCACCTAAGGACAACTGACAAACTTATAATGCCAAATATTCTTTTTTTTTATCTTTGTTTTATTTTTTATTTTTTGTTATAAATCACAGATTAGGTACTTTGCATCCCATGCGCAGCCCCCCCACTCCCTCCCACCCTCCCCAACCCTCCCTCATCTCCTCCCCGCTCACTCCAAGTCCACCAACGGGGGAGGACCTCCTCCCCTTCCATCCAACCCCAGCTCATC
>CM053763.1:4113548-4169290 GCA_028658305.1 Pachyuromys duprasi
CTGGTGTTTTAGGTCCCAGATCTCAGTCTCCCGGTCGCTGTGCCTACACTACTGTCCTGCTCTTCAGACACAGTGTCCTCCTGGGGCAGCCATCTTGGATCCTCCGCCTATCCAATGCCAAATATTCTTATAAAAGCACAGTGTATAGAGTTCCATTAATCCATGTTTTGTTGGGTGTTTTAAGTGGTCTTTTATATAAATTTTATACATTTGATATAAGTTTTATTTCTGGATATTTGTTCTTATTGCAAAAAAAAAAAAAAAAAACCCCAAAAATCCTTTCTTTTATTCTGTATTCTAGCTAGTAGCTATCCTTAATTCCACTTCCAGGAAATTTGAGGATCTTCTGATCTCTTGGGCACCAGGCCATGCACATGTTGGCCATACATATGTGCAGACAAAACACTCACATTTATTAAATAAATAAATATTTTTGAAAATATTTCCTTTACCTTTCTGTTTCCTATAACCTAATTTCTTTCTCTAACTTAGGAATATTCACTAAAATGAAAACAGTAGCAGTTATAGACATTCTTAAAATTATTTTAAACTTTGGAAAACTGTCCCAAGATTCAATAAATATGCTGCGAGTTTTCAGATAATATAAAATATGTCATATTGCTAAATGTATTATGTGTTTATCAAAACAGCATTAAAACTTTTCCAATAGTGTTCTAAGATATTTGACAATAATCACACAAATTTTCTTAGGATTTATTTATTCATTTAATGAACTGTAATGACTACTTTCCTAAAAACATTTTCATTATTATTGACATTTCTAGCCTTTGGCTTAAAAAAAAACAGGGTTTCTCTATTTGAGATTATTGAAGAATATATGCCAACTGTGTAAGCACATAAAGGAAATCAAGACTGTTTAGAACTACTTCCTTAAATTATTAATATGTTTGTTTATTTATTCACTTATTGGTTTCTTATTTTCAAACAATATTTCACTCTAGCCCAGGCTGACATGGAACTCACTATATAGCCCAGGCTGGCCTTGAGCTAGTAGCAATCCTGCTGCCTCAGCCCCCCTAGTATTAGGATCACAAGTTATATTCAACGTCTTAAAATTTAGAGATAGTATTTTACAGGATAAAACATAGAATATACATTAATTCACTTGTAAGAAATAAACAGCTTTAAAATTTAGGCATTATTTATATTAAACATCATCCACTTGGAAATTATTTCCTCTCTGTTCTTTCAGTTTGAAATTTGCTGGTGCACTGTTAAATGTTCCTTTCTCCCATGACTTACAATGCTTAGTCTATCGTACGTGGGGTTTTTGTGTATGTGCTGTCTGGTAGTGATGGTCATTCTGTGCTGAAAAAATCAAACTCAGGGCCCTGTGCATAGCAGGCAAGCACTCTATCTCTGAACCGCATCCTCAGACACGCTATTTTAAGTATTGTAGTAGACAATAATTCCACTTTTACTACTTACTAGCCATAATATCAATAAAACTAGGTTGCAATTTCCACTTTGCTAAGGTATTTAAAAGTCAACCATGTAGAGGCTGGAGAGATGGCTCAATGGTTTAGAGTACTTGTTTCTCTTGAAGAGGACCTGGGTTTGTTTCCCAGCATTCACACGATAGCTCATCTGTAACTTCAGTTACAGGAAATCTGATGCCTTCTTCTGGCTTTTACATACATTCAGGCAAAACATTCATATAAATAGTCAAGCATGTAAAAGATCTAAGTTAATATTCCAACCTCAGGTATTACAAAACTATATACTCAGTAAGTGACCATCATTAATGTCCTCAATGTAATATATGTAAAAATTGGTCTGTGAACAAAGGTTAGTGATAATAACAAATTATCATTAGATATTCTGGCATGCAACAAACTTTGCTTCTTGTGTATTTTCCTGTGTGTTCACGCTCCCCATGGGGAGGTCATTTGGATTCTGGGCTTCCCTTTGCTAATGATGTGAAAAACCAAAAGGAACAAAGAAAGGCTTATATAGGGCACTTTGCAGAGGAAGAGTGGGTCAGTAACAAAAAGGCAAGAACTGGCTTCTGGTTTAGATGTGAAATGAAGTACCTAATAGCAAATGATGCATGGTTGCTTAGCAACACACTAGTGTATAAAAAAGAAGGATGGAAAGACATTACAAAATGGTACACTCACTCTCACCTCTACATTTATTATTTCTCCATGATACATACCTCAAATAAGAAGTTAAAAACCAAGGTTTGACTTCTAGAAAGCAAGCCAGTGACTTAATAAAATAGTTACAGCTTAGACATGCAGACAAGTGTATGTCTATCATAGCTGGTTTTCAGGTGCAATAGTCCAACTGTTTAAGTGCTTATACGCACCATAGAGGACACATGGAAGAACATGAATCATCCTTTCCTTCAAGAAGTTAGTATCTCCTAGGAAGGACACAGCATACAAATAACAGCACCATTAGGTAGAATTCGGGTCACACCTGGAGAATACCAACTTTGATATCCTCAAAAGTGGGAAAGATCAAAGCTTGGGGAGCTTCCTAAAAGGCTTCAATGGGGAAGTAGCATGTAGGCCAACCTTTAAAAGTCAAGGAAAAGTGTTCACTAGGATTCTGACAGGCACATGCAATGGGGAAACCCTTCCCAGCATCACAGAGGAAGCTTCAGGTTCACTCATCACAATGACAATCCAAATTCATTGAAACAGGATTGTCCTGGAAGCTGTTGCCAGATTGTAGAGGTACTTGACTATAGAATTTAGAGACCTGTGTTTTGTCTGATAGGCACCGAGACATGGTTAGGTCTTCTTGAAATGGATCACAGTTATGCCTTCCAGAAATTAGTTTGGTAATGGCAGTCATCTTAGTCCAGTCAGTACTGCAATAACAAAATGCCCAAGGTGAGATTGTTTCCTTTCATAATTGATGTTTTATTGGATGTACCGAGATACATTGACATTTCAATTCACACATAATTATTAACACACATCCTGAAAACAATATAAAAAGCCATGTATTATATTTTTTTCCTTTAAAACAGTGTTTCTAACAACTTTCCAGCTTCCAATATAGAAACAATTCAGCACTTGGAGGTCAAAACAGGACATTATCCTCATTTCCATAACAGGTCTGCCTGGCTACATGAGACCCTACTTCAAAAAAGTATATAGTGGGCTGGAGAGACGGCTCAATGGTTAAGAGCACTTGCTGCTCTTGCAGAGGACCCAGGCTGATTCTCAGAACCCACACGGCAGCTCACAATTATTTGTGACTCCAGTTCTCAAATTATCCGATGCCCTCTTTTGGACTCAGCAGGTACTGACACATGGTGTACAGACGTACATGCAAGCAAAACAGTCATACACATAAAAATAAATAAATCTTTTAAAAGTGTGCATAGATATATATGTATGCATATATAATAAAGACAATTTGGGGATAATATCATTTATTAATATCTTCAAATGTTGGTTAGCTATTACTTAAGTAGACCAAGTAACAAATTTATATTATATATATGGTGCTATCGAGCTAGTAGGAAAACAAAGAAAGAAAGCTTGTGTGTGTGTGCACACATGCCCACTGTATATGGCTAAGTGCACAAATGTCAGTCTGGAAAATCCAAAAGCAGGGATTTATCTTCTAATGCAGAGGAGTTGGGAGGAGCAGTCCCAAACAGAAAGCAAAGCTGTCTGAGATTTTTATTTTTTATATTTAAAAATCTGTTTATTTATTTATTACAATTGATTCATTTTATACCCCGATTGTAGCCCCTCCCTTATCTTCTCCCCATCCTAGCCTCCCTCATCTTTCCTATCCCCTTTCCCTAGTCCATGATAGAGGGAGTTCTCCTCCCCTGCCATCTGACCATAGCTTATCAAGTCTCATCAGGACTGCCTGGATCCTCTTCCTCTGTGGTCTGGCAAGACCACATTGCCAGGGGGAAATGATCAAGGAGCAGGCAACTGAGTTCATATCGGAAACAGCCCCTGTTCCCCTTACTCGGGAAGCCACATGGAGACTGAGCTGCCTGTGGGGGTCTGAACAGGGGGTCTAGGTCCTCTCCATGCATGATCCTTGGTTGGTGTATCGGTCTCTGCAGAGCCCCCTGAGCTCAGATATGTTTAGCTTTATTGGTCTCCTTGTGGAGCTCCTCTCCCCTCTGGGTCCTTCTATACCCCACATTTACACAATAGAATACTACTCAGCTATTAAAGACAAAGAAGTCATGAAATATGAAGGCAAATGAATGTAACTAGAAAATATCATCCTGAGTGAGGTAACCCTGAACGAGAAAGACACACATGGTATATATTCACTTATAAGCAGATATTAGCTATATAATATAGGATAAACATACTAAAATCTGTACACCTAAGGGAGCTAAACAACAATGAGGATCCTAAAGAGGATGCTTAAATCTCACCTAGAATGGCTAACAGGATAGACACCAGAAGCAGTGAAAGAGAGAGAACAGGACAGGAGCCTACCATAGAGGTCCTCAGAAAGGCTACGCCCAACAGGGGATCAAAACAGATGCTGAGACTCATAGCCAAACTCTGGGCAGAGAGCATGGTCTTATGTCTGAGATATTTTGATAGGACCAGAACTTGAGAGATGTCAGTTTGAATTGCTTTAGGAATAAATGAGTATAGTAAAGTCTGGAAAACAGTTAAGAAAAGGAAAGTTGCAGTGTGCAGTTCCTCATTAAAGCAAGAGTCTTTCTCTTCTTAAACCTAAGTTCTAGAACAACATAGAAGATCTTGTCCATATCAAAAACTTCAGTAAATCTATATGTCAACACAAAAGGAGGCAAATATGACCCATAACATTAACAAAGACGACTCACAAATCAGGCCATTGTAGAGAACTTCAACAATAAACAGATTCAAGATGCTGGGCTTTCAGGGGGAATCTCAGAAAGTCATTTGAGACTATGAACCTTTAAGATGGTACACACTGCTGCACTAAAGCACAAACTATACCATGGTCTGTCTATAGACTTCAGATCAAGGAGTGTCTTAGTTTGTCTGTGATGACAGAAAGAATCTCCATGGCAAATGGCTAAACTGCTGAGAAGTAAGGGTGGTACACAGGATGTGTCCAGAGGGAAAAAGGAAGTTCTAAGCATCTTCTCCAGTCTGACTCAGCACAGGAAATATCACTTGGTCAGGGTCTCTTCACCCAGTTCCCAGGGAATAATTTTAACCTCCACGAGATGCGTGCATCACAGGGAATGTCAAAGCTTCCAGGTCCTTTGATGACATCAAGTCCCACAGATAACACGGTGCATATCAGTGACAGTAGCTCATTTTCAAGATCTTGGAGCCCACCTCTTGTATTGAGGTTATTCACGTACCAGTCCATGTAGTAAACTTGGAATAAATATCAAATGTAACAACAAAAAAAGAAGCTGTGTCCATTGCTCTCATGACTTCTGTCCCACTGTCCAAGGGTTATCAACTGCCCCTTGGGTTGCCCCTTATCTTCAGCAGCAGCCCCTCTTCATCACCACTCTCAACCCAGGGTTGCTGAAGAGTGTAACAATGGGGTGTAGCACTGTGGACAGATTAATCACCACTTGCCACATCCAGTACCTGAATTCCTGAAATGGGTACTACTGGCAGAACTGACTATCAGTGTCAGAAAACAGGAGATAAAAAGGATGATGAAAGAGAGAAGAAGGAGAGCTTTGATGTGGGCCTGTGTCCAGATATCCCCAAGTTTTGAGAGGGCCAAGAAAGTTTTCTTCATGTGTCTTACCAACAATTCGAGGAGCAAACTCATAAAAATGCTAAAGATAACAGTAGGGATTGTCCACATAATTATTCTTGTAGAAAAGAAGTAGAATTTCTCAAGCGAGTTTGTTAAGCTATTCCTAGTGACATTCCAAAGTTGCTGGCCACTCCTTACATAGTGCTGATATATCATATGATTGCCTATGAAACACAGGATACTAGTTAAGCTTGACATCGCCACAGCACCGAGCAACATCCATGGTACCTACCCAGGCACCCTGTACTTTAGCCAGATGAATGCAGGGTGGTTTAAGGTTGCAATCTTCACACAATAGAAGAATCCTAGCAAGGAGCAGAACCAGATAGTAACAGCAATCAGGAAGTCCCCCCATTAAACCTAGAAGCTGCATCACAGGGTTGTATGGGAAGCTTGTTGGATTCAGAAAAACATAAACATTCTTACCTATCACCACCCATTGGAGACAGAAGCGAGAGGCTGCTAGACTGATCAGTAACTTATTATGAGCTGACAGTGTTCTCAGGAGCAACCATTTCGTGCCCAGGGCTATGGTGATAAATCCATTGCCTGCCACTGCTACCAGGCACAAAAGGACTAAAATGATAAATAAAGTGATAACTGTCGTATCAGTAGTCTGACATCCCAGAACTATGTGACCTCTGCTCATTTCTCCTGTGGGCATGATGGGTCCTATGAAGGGCTACTTGTTGCTCTAAGAAGTCTCTCCACAAGCCTGAGGTAGAGAAGTGATGCCAGATCTGAAGGTGCAGGTGCTCTTCTCTTCAGAATAGATGCAAATATTGCCAAGGCTAACTTTCCAAAGTCTCCCTGCCTGGCTGCCTATAATTTGCCTGCTCGCTTTCCTATCCCCTACCCAGTGTCAACATCAGTGTGAATAATGTATCAGGGCCTTCCATGTGGTGTCTCGTACATGGGTAGTTACATTTCTCTAACCTGATACTTAAGATCACACAGCTGGGGCTTCTTGGTAACGAAATCCACAGAGCATGCATCCCTATGGAATGTCAGAGCTCGTGGTCATGATTGGAGTGACAGGTGATTTCTTGGTTCTAGACATTGTTCTAGGTACCCCCAAAATATTTAATTCTTGCAGCAACTCTCTACAGGAAAGAGGTACAATAAGAACATCCACTTGACAGAGAGACAGAAACTGATCCAAACTTCTCCTGAGAGCTTAGCTCAAGTTCTAATCCGTTGAGGATTCAGCATCACAGAATAGAGAGCAAGAGAGGCAATTACACAGAATGAAGCAGGAAATTTCTCTCAAAACTTTAGAAAATATTTGGTTAGCAGTGACATTCACAGTGGTATCTCACCAAGTTAGCTCTAAACCAGTGGGACAGGCAGTGAGTGCCCTCACCTAGAGACGGGCTTCCACCTAAGCCCCACTCCTCACTGTTGAGTGTCGGAGTAAAACAGTGAGCCCTCTGGTTCCTTATGTCCTTCTCTGTAATGTGAAAAGTGCTTGTTCTAAGGCACAGGCTGTCCTTGGAGCCTGCATTTGGTTGCATGAAGACATCAAGGTTAATTTCATAGGAAAAGAAATTAAGCCTCAAATAACAGATGAAGACTTGTATTTCAGTCACAGTAGAAGACCAAGAGTTACACTAACTCCATGACCAGCCCCTCTTGCCACAGGTAGCAACATAATTTACACCTCTATCTGCTTCAGCCTTAGCAACACTACATTCCATCTGGATCCCTTTCTCTGCTGATTAAAGTCATGGGGATGACTAGATGTCGGAGTGGATCGAAGTACTTGCCAACAAGCCTGAAAGACCTGAGTTTCTTCCCTAGAAACTACACAAAAGGTGGAAGGAAAGAAACAACTCCACAAAGTTGTCTTCAGGTCTCCACATGAATACTTTATTGAGAACATGGGAGCATACATACACACACAAATGAAAAAAAAATTTAATTAAAAAGCAATTACCAACACTGGGGAAATGGCTCACTAAGTGCTTGTCGCACAAGTATGAGGTTCTATATTTATCTCCCCAGAAATCATGGATAAATCCAAGCATGACTGAGAATCTGTAATCCCAATGCTGGCTACCAGCCTGGGAAGGGGGTAGCGTTTGGGTGAGCTCCAGGTTCCCTCCTTGTGTCCTGGGTTCTTTGGCTGACTTTTGACTGTTTTCTTCTGGAACCTGGAGAAATGAGGCAAACAGGATCTTTGAACTCTAGGAGCTTGGGCAGCCAAAAACCTCTCAGTATGGAAAATTCCCATCCCTTCCCTCTACCTCCCACACCATCCATGGCTCATAAGATTAAGGATATGTAATTAACCTCAATTGATTTAGCAACTATTTGTGAGCATCTCCTATTCCGTAATAATGTTATGAAAAGCACTGGACTATAACAGTGAATTACTTGCTGTCAAAGTGCTTTCATGTACAAATCATAAACCATAAACATTTACTGTGCATATCTTATATATAAATTAAATTCATTCAAAGAGATGAGTAGTCTTTTATTTAAATACATAATTATTTATGGTATGTTTTTAATATTTACTTACTTTATTTTGTATTTAGAAGTGTTTTGCAATATATATATATATATATATATATATATTACATACACACACACATATATATGGTATGCATGCCTATTGCCCATAAAGGTCAGAAGAGGACATCAGATACCTTAGAAGTGGAGTTACAGATGGTTGTGAGCTACCATGTGGGTGCAAGGAACCGAACTTGGGTCTTCTGTAAGAGCAATACGTCCTCTTAACCACTGAGTCATCTCTCCGGCCTCATAATCCACAGTGATTTTCATCACTGCTTGTATTTGTGATATTTTGCTTTCTCTTGTTTACATTTGGCTTCCAGATAGACACAAAATCTGATGATTTTAAAGTTTTCATAGTTTTCATAAGTATAAATCTGAAAGTAGTTTGATGGGAATCTAGAATAGATGTTCTGGATAGAAATGTTCAACTCAAAAGAGGAAACAGCACCCTGCATTCTATCTGTTAAGTGCTATGTATCATCCTATTCATCCCAGGAACTCTTAGACAGGTTCAGCAGGGCTGGTGACATGGTTTAGCAAGTAAAGACACTTGCTGTCAAGCCTAACAAGCTGAGGTCCATCCCCAAGACCCAGATGGTGGAAGGAGAGAACCTGTTTCTGAAAGCTGTCCTCTGAAACCATACTGTATCATGTGGCCCTCAGCCAAAACACACACGCACATACACATACACAAACAAACACCACAAATAAATGTTAAAAAGCAGTTCAGCAGCCCGGCATGTAGGTACATGCCTGTAATCCCAGCACTTGAGGAGGCAGAGGCAGGCAGATTTCTGTGAGTTCAAGGACAGCCTAGTCTACAAAGTTAGTCCAGGACAGCCAAGGCTACACAGAGAAACCCTGCCCCCTCCAAAAGAAAGAAAATTCTAAAACAACATTGAAATGCATAAAATGCTCAGAAGAATAAGACAATCGTAAGGGCAGTAAAAACACAATTACGTAGACTGGAAATAAGGTTTTATGGTTGAGGTGTGCTTAATGCTTGCTACTCTTTCAGGGAACCTGAGTTTGATTCCTAGCACCCATGTCAGCTCACACAGCCCGTAACTGTGGCCTCCTGGCCTTTGTGGGCATCCACCCATGCACACATGCACACACACATACACATATACACACACACAAAGAGTAGTAGTAATTTTAAAAGAAATCCATTTATGTCAGGTATGGCTAATATGCTCGGGTGTTAAGGCTGTAATAGTGTCTGGCTAAAAACTTAGCCTATAAAATGGATCCCAGTTTCTTCTCTGTCATATTAGTGTACACATGGATGTTTGCAATCAGAAAGAAGGCTGTCACCAGAATCCAACCATGCTGGCAACTAACATTTCAGACTCTGGACCTGTAAGAAATAGTCACTCAGTTTGTGGTATTCTAATAAAGGGCCTAAACTAACCAAGACACAGCCATATGCATTTTATTAGTTACATTCATTCCCTGCTTCATCATTGTGTTATGTACACAGTAAAACACAAATAGAATGATGGGAACTTAAGATAAAAGTTAATAGAAATTGAAATTGCCACATTTTTCTTTCCATTTCCAGTATTTCGCTTTTCATAGGTTCTGGTCTAGAGAATGCTAACATGAGCCACAGCATCCAGGAAACACCCTCTGCCAGGCCCAAAGAGGAGGACGAAGATTATCAAAATTAACAGTTGCCATATAGCTTAGCACTTGCCTATACAATCAAAGCACCTGGAAGGCTGAAGCAGGAAGGTGGAGACCAGCCTGAGCTTCATAAGAATTGGTCCAAAAAACCGAGGTATGAGGCTGTAGTTTCATCTTCAAGTCCTTACCTAGCCATCGGCAGTGCCCACGTCCAGCAAGGATGTACAGCACAGCAGCAAAACAAGACATCTGAGAATTTTCTTTGTTTTTTATCTGTCTTTAATTGGCCAAAACCTAAAAATCTTTTCACATCAGACAGTGCATTTCCACTGGACATGAAGTTGTGGACAGGACCTATAGCAGCACAAACTCTTACTGCCCTCAGTCTCCTAGATGAACTGAAAAGGGCCTTGTGGTAGGATCAATTTTTGTCACCGTACAAATAATTAGGGTGGCAAAGATTGGTAAGAGCAAGGAAAGAATGAAAAAAGAAAAGAAAGGTAGAAGGAAGGCATTGAAAAGAGACAGGGCTTAGCAGAGCAGTGGCTGAGGGGGCAGCCGGGGTCACAAGGTGGGTGGCCTGCAGGAATCTGTTCTACGGAAACAACTGATAATGGTTATATGTCTGCATAAAGGGAGTAAGACTGAAATGAGGCTTGAAGAAGACAATTTCATATAGAGCTGCAGGAGCATCTGAGGTAATGAGGCCATCAGCTACAAAAAGCCTGGGTAACTTGGAACTCAGTCCAGGGACAAACAGAAATGAAGGGGACAATAGGAACACAGAAACTTAGAAAAAGAACTCATGGAACACGGAACATGTGAGAAGGAAGATGTACCCAAACCTTATGAATTCTTGCTATGTATGAGCTCATTTGTCACAGTTCTGATACTGATCACTTGAGAGCAGAGACATCTTTTGTCCAAGGCATTTAAAGCTTACAATCAGGCAGCATGTACATTCTAAATGTTATCCTGAGGGCCTTTCGTAGCTTGGGGTTACTAAGCACCAGGATGATGGAGTTCAAAGAGATGCCCATGTAGATTATGACTTCTCTGGCCCAATACCAGTAACTCTGAATGGTTTTAATTTGTGTAAAAGAAGATAGCAGGGACAGAAAAAAGAATATGTAGAAGATGAAGAAGAAAATAAGGGATTTCAGAGCCATGGTATGAGCCTGAGTATGGGGATCACTAGGTCCAAGCCTGTGATCCCTCATCTTCCCCACATGCTGGTACAGTGAGAACATGAGCAAGATAATGGACACTAGAAACAGGAAGAAAGGAGTGAACCACATGAGCACTGCATGGGACAGGTAATAGTACCGGTAGAAGTCCAGTGACATGTGACCAAAGGTGCAGTTTCCATGAGAACCCTGAGTCATCTCAGTCGCAATGTTGTTCCCAGTGGCAGATATGATAGCTGACAGGCCACCCATGGTGAGCGAACCAATCAGCAGCCTGGGAGTTAACCGGGAAATCCGCCACTTGAGCCAGAAGAGGACAGGGTGGGAGAACACGGAGATCTTCACACAGTAGAAGATGGCAAGCCACGCGATAAGCCAGAAAATGAGAGTGTTGATGAAGTCCCAAAGGATGCCAAAAAGGTTTGCTTGGTAACAAAAATCAAAGAAGGCCAAGAGATTAGACAGGGTGGCTATCCCGTGCAGGCAGAACCGGGAGGAAGCAAGTGAAGCCACAATCATGTCAGCTGCGGGCAGTGCCCGGTTCTGCACCCACTCTCTGCCCAGCACTATGATCACGAAGCTATTCTGCAGCATAGAAACCAATGACACCAGGCAAAAGATGATCATGAAGCTCAGCGTGGGTGTGGAGGGCATCTCGTTGAGGGAGGATCTGTTCAGGCAGGCTCCAGAGTGCTGAAACACAGCCACCGAGGAAAACAGAATGTATAGCCAAACCGCTGCTGGGACCAGAAACATGGAAACTCCCACCCTGGATTCATGCAAGAGCCCACCCACCAGCAAAGCTCCAGTACCCAGGACTTGAACGGTAATAACTGTAGTCTTCCTAGACATGTAAATTACTCCCATTTCAATGACACCTGTCTCAATTTGTATAACCTGTATTTGCCTATTCTGCTGTAGCCAGGTGAATGCAAATGTTAGCAGGAGATACTATGCAGTGGTTAGGAATACCCCTATTTTGCAGGGGTATTCTTTTTTTTTCTTTGCATTTATTCTTTGACAATTCCATATATACATACAATGTATCTTGATCAAATATATCCCTAAGGCCCCCTTCCTTTCCTTCAGCACCCACCTACACATACATCCTCCTCCCACCTGCACGGCTCCTTTTAGTAAGCTGCTGCATCCAATTGATGTTGCCTGAATATACCTAGATGTAGGACCATTCACTGGAGAACAGGCAACACACACACACACACACACACGTGCACACATGCAAAAGATGCTTCATCCCCCAACATCTTTCAAATTAAAATAGCTCCTCAGTAAACGGTGAACCTCTTCCACCCTTGCTGGAATGTTGACTGGCTTCACTCTTAAAAAAATTGTTTGAGAACTTTATATATGGGCATAATGTATTTTGACAATATTCTGATAGGGGCTCCTGATATCCAGGGAAATGAAAAAAAAAATAATAGGCACAAGGGCCAACCAATATTCTCATATACACATAAACTTGACCACATCTTTCCTGCAACCCCGTTCTTGCTCAATAAGCCTTCCATAGACCTTGAAGGAAGGACAGAGGGACAGCCATGTGATTTAGTCTCTGCCAAAATGCTCATGTAAGACCTTGATACATCCCCCAAGTGGTTCTCCCTTCCTCCACATCCAGGCCATCTTTAGACTCTTACTTCACAACTATAAAATAATTGATGACAGTGTGAGTAACCAGTATATGGACGCAAACAAAAATCATAAAAAGCCCTGTTTTGCTGTATTCATCTCTCAGTTTCTTTACAAGACAGAGTACATCTGAGCCTGTGTGTGCACATTAAAACTGTTTTCCTAAAAACTCCTCAGTATCCTGTCTCTTTACCCCAAAATCACCAACTATATCCACTCCATTCCTAAAACTCCCTCAGAACCTCTCAACGTCTTGTCACGCACACACCCACCTTCAAACCTTTGGAGCTTTTGTTTGCTTTCTTGCTTTGTATAATTGGGTCCAACTGGTGCTTCCTGAATGGATATGGGGCCTTCCGGTTCTACATCAGCAACCCACCAGAGGCCACATTGCTGAAGAAAAATGACTCTCACTTTCTCAGGTAGGGGTGGGGCTTTATGACCCTCCTCTGCACATGCTGGAATTTTGATTGCCTTGACTACGTGAAGAGTTTGTGTAAGTAACCACAGCTGCTGTGAGTTCATCAGCGAATGGCCCTGTCATATCCATTTTACAACAGCCTTCCCCATCCTGCTCTTATATTCTTTCTTCCACCATGAGGTTCTCTGAGCCTTGGGTCAGGGAAAGTGATATAAATGTCTGATTTTGAGCTAAGCCTCATAGTTAGTTACTCTCAGCACCTTAGCAGTTAGGAATTTCTGAATTAATTATAACCAATGCAAAAAGAACTTTTTTTGACCAATGTTAAGAGTAGCACAAATCTCTGGGTATAATGCAACAAATATTTAGAAAGCTGTTTGATATCCTCGGATAGAGTCTATGACCTCCCCAGCCATGGGCTTTTGGCCAGGTTTACAGAAGTAGGCAAGAAATCCCTAGTATACAGAAGGCCTCAAATCCAGTCAGGAAACAATTGGTTACCCCTAAAAAAGTCATACCACTATTGGACCAGCGGGTACATCTTGACTGGCAAGCACATTGTTGCTTAATGTGCTATTTCCTTCTAAAGGACTTCTTAAAAGATACTGCTACTCATATTTCCTTCTCTGAGACATAACTTATCTGAGTGTCATCAAGTGCCCTTTAAACACTACATTAAGGCTTAGCCCCTAAGTCAGTGGCATATGGAGATACACTATTTGTACAAGGTTTGAAAAATCTCCCTGCCCAGTGACCTTTCACATTGCCTACCAGACTCCATAGTAGAGTTTCTAGCTAAGATATGAACTTCCCTGGTGTATCACTCTCAGATATGCTGTCCATTAACACCTCAGCAAATAAAATAAATTTTATTTGTTCCTAAAACGGCTCTGAGGAAGTGAGTAGACCAGAATGGGCAGGAACAAGTAACAGAGAAGGAAAAGTGGCCCAGAAAGTACATCACAGTAACTGAGAAAAAAAAAAACTACAAGAAAAGCTCAAGACAAGTCTGGGACCAAAAGAAGAGCCTCATACAGAGTGAACCCCATTCTCTAACAACACCTAAGAGCATAATAACTATCCTGCGAGAAGCCTTGCCACTCATCTAGTGATTTATGTCACACAAGTTACATCTTGCCTTCACCACCAACCACACAAACTAAGCTGGTCCAGATGAGCCACCCTCGCTCAGGCTGCAGTGCAGAGGTCTAACCTATGCACATGAACAGTGGAAGAAACACCAAGGAAACGCATGAAGAGGAAGTAAAGATGCAGCACACGGTGGAGATGCTAGGACAAAGGTAAGACAGGGATTCCCTCTTGAGGTGTCAACAGCCCAAGTCAGGGTCTTCTAGGATGGCTCACAGGAAACACTCTTGCTACTGACTATGTGACCCTCCACACACACACACACACACATACACACAGAAACACACACACGCTCAAGATACCACAAGTGAGAGAGCTATGCATGAAATATCAAAGAGAAATGAAAACAAGGACAAGAATTTACGGATTTAAAGTGAAAACTATAAGGAAAGAATATACAGCCAACTGGAGAACACCATTTGATTGGAGAATTGCTTTGTTTTTTACTAAGTCTTCAAAAGGTTATTGAAGAAATGATAAGCCAAATGACTCAGTAGGCAGCTCCAGGGTCTAGGCTGAGTGCTTCCCTCTGGTTCTCCTTGGAGATGGCAGCAGGGAGCAGCAGCCTCTGAGCATTTCCCAATGTGTTGGCTCTTCTCGAAATTCCTAGGCCAGAGGCCAACTTCCTGATGTCATCATCAAGCAAGTTGAGGCCATGACACACACGCCCTGTTGTAGCCATGTGTAACTAAGTGTACATTGTGTGCTCACAGGCAGCTTCATTTTACTTGCTCTACCACCAAAGCATATCCCTGGCCAGAACCAGTCTTTCCTTCCCAAAGACTGCACCTTCACTGCAGTTAACAGCTCCACAATCTCCTGTCTCAGTTCCCTTCCATGAGAAAGCTGAATGCAGGCTGGGGATGTAGGTGAGTTGGTAGAATGCTTGCCTTGCCTGAATTCAGTCCTCTGCAGCTGCACATGGTGGTACATGCTTGTAATCCCAGCAATCAGGCAAGATGACTCAGTGGTAAATTAGAGGCCAGCCTGGGCTACAGAGTTGGTCTCAGAAAAACAAAGATGAAGAAGAGGAGAGTGAGGAGTAGGAGGATTTTCCCCAAACACTTGTTTTCTCTCACATTGGTTCATCTGACAAGTCTCAGAGAGCCCCCAGTCCATTCACAGCCTACCACCAGAAGACAGCACAAGCAGACCCATCACTTTGGCTGTTTCCAACAGTGCTTCAGGTATAGAACAGTATTCAAAATAGCAAATCTTACCATAAAACTTTACATCATGTTTCTCTTTCCTGAAGGTGTCTGAAGCAAATAGATTCTTTTCTGTGACACAATTGGCAATGCTGTTTTTCAGGTTGCTGCCTGAGTTATCTACAAGAGGACCAGTGTCAAATAAGTCACAGCAGGATCTTGGGTTCCAGATGGAAAATTCTACAAAAAGCTATGCATATTTCCTTCCTTTTAATTCTCTACACTAATGAGTATTTTTGTTTGTTCGTTTCTGTTCATTAATTTTTCATTTTTTTGTGCTTTTTCCTTATTACATTGTAACGCATTGTATCATCTTTGAGACATATAAAATGTGCTACATTTGGCAAATTTCCTGAATCCTTCAGCTCGTCCTCCAACAGACCTCTGTGTACCCTGCAGTGAATGCATCAATACTTCCATATTCATACATGGTTTCTGCAGCTAACTGTGCCAGGGAAAGGTGGATGGAGAAGGGAATGTTGAAATGTCTAAGCAATGTATATGTGTTAGGTCAAACCATTCAGAGTTAAGAATTGTTTTTCTTAAAAATGTTCTAAATTTGTTTTTCTGGCCCTACAAACTTCTCCTTACTCTCTTTAGGTAAACAATTTAACATTGTAACATTGATTTGGATAAAAAATACCACTATAAAATAGAACAAATTTGAAACATTCCAATAATGTCATTCATCAAAATACATATCTGAATGTGGGCCCACCGGCCTCTAATCCCATTAGGAATTAGGAAACTCATTAGGAAGGACTATTTCAAATGCAAAGCCAGCTTATCCTACTTATACAGTGAGATCCTATCTTAAAAACAGGATGAATTCAGAGAGATGACTCAGATGACCAGAGTCCGATTGTCTGCATGTTGGGTAGCTCACAACTGCCTATAAGGAGATCCTTCATACATTCCTATTTTACTGATTAAAATGGTGCCTTTTCACTTTCTTTTTTCATGTTTATTTCAAGCATTTTTAATGATGTATACGTTGGCAGTAAGTATATATACTGGAGTACAATGCCTAAGGAAGACCAAAGTGTCCTGGAACTAAAGTTACAGGAAGTTATAAGCTGCCCAGCATGGGTGTTGGGAAGCAAACTCAAGTTCTTCTGCAAGGACAGTACAAGATCTTAACCACTGAACTATCTCCCAAACCCTCTTTCTCACTTTCCTATACCATTTGAATAACCAGGAGCAATACCAGGGATCTTAAAAGGAATAAACCAATGTTCCCTCCTTAGTGTCATAAAGTTCACAAAGGCATTACATCTCTGGTAGAGAGGATAACGTGCACAGCCTCTGACTCCATGGTTTGCAGACTATGTTTCCAGGATGTTCTCAAGGGCTATAACTAAAAAGAAATAGAGAAAGAAAAGCTTGGTTTTCTCATCAAACACAGCTGATCGATTGACAATTATTAAATATACTCCATATCCACAGGAGATTTCAAAATCAAGATTTCACTCCATTTCAAGAAAATAAATCTGAAACGCTTGTCCTTGACCAAAACTCAACCAAATGGACAAGGACAGATAGAACCTGGGTTTTTGTTGTTGTTTTGTTTATTTCTCCAAACTCTTCTAAAATGCCAGCATCAGGATTTTAGTTGTTTTAGGGCATTAAGCCACAATAACAAAGAGAATGGAAAACAACACTTGTTTGAAAAGCTGAAAAGTAAATGGGCCAGTGGTCAAAGACATGGCCTCTCTGTAAGAACTGAATTCTTCATGATGAGAAGGGAGAGTCAAGAATGAACCTGCCCTGTACCTGGGGAGAATGGCACCAGCTACCACTAAAGGAAAGAGAAGAGTCAGCTTAGAATGAGGACTCCAAGAGCAGGGTTTAGTAGGAAAGCTTTTGCCTGGCATGCAGAAGGCCCTAGGTTGGTCCTCAACCCTGCAGTAAAGGGAGGAAAGATGGGAAGGAGCGGAGAGGAAAAAACCAAGTTCCCAAATCATCTCCTGCATTTTGCATAGCTGGGGCCTCCACCCGCCCCTCACCCTAGGAAAAGATTTAGGTGTATTCTCTACAGATGACAAAAAAGCTCTCTGAGTTGCACTGTCATAGTAATATATATATACATATATATATATATATATATATATATATATACACACACACATACATACTGATAAAATCCATTGTTTTATTGTATTGTAAAAAATAAAATCAAGAAAAGTTTCTTCTATTTTCACTTTTCCTGGGAGCCACTGAAGAACCTGTTCTCCAATGTTAGAAGATCTGCTGAGACAAAGGAAAACATGAGCAGAGCGATACGTGCTCTGAGATGTGGGAGAGAGACAGGGAGCACCACAGGGTTGAGACGGAGGGGGGTTAGTGCTGAGGGAGAGAGGAGGGTGTTGACAAGTCTGAGCTGGAGCAGAGCAAGAAGTCTTGGGAGGACGATCCCAGGCAAATAAAACTCAGTTATACCTGTTTATTCTACTTTTCTTTCTGTCGCTGTGATGAAACACTGACCAAAAGTAACTCAAGGAAGGAAAGGGCTTTTTCAGTGCAAGCTGAAACCATGGATAAACATGTCACTGGCTTGTTCTCCTTTGGCTCACTCTCAGCCCCACTCCTTATATGACCTAGGACCACCATCCCACAGGTGGCAATATCCACATTTGGACGGGACCTCCCACATCAATCAACAGCCAAGACAATTCCCTGCAGACATGGCCACAGGCCAGTCTGAGCTGGGAAATGGCTCAGTTGAGGCGCTCTCTTTCCAGTGCCTCTTACTGTGTCAAGCTGACAATCAAAACTAACCAAAACATTCGTGCATACAGAATTGTTGGGAAAGACACAGATTTAAGAGCAAAACAGCAACTGTTGATAAGATGAAAGAAAACAAAATATGTACACAAAGGGAGAAGTAGTATTAGTTTCAAATACATTTCAATATAAAGAGCATTTCTACAGTTAGAGCTAAATATTGCATATGTATTTTTAAAACATTAGAACTACAATGAAGAGTGGAATAAAGGAAGGAAGGGTGTGCCAGGACTGGAGGTGAAGATGAACTACAGTTCCATTTTCCACAATGGGAAGCATGCTCAGAACTGAAAAATCAAAAGTATTAGGGACATATAATTTAGATACACACATGTGCACACATGCATGCATGCACTCAAGCAAGCATGCACACACATGTGGGATGCAAACATGAATGCACACATGTGCAAACACAAACACACACAAGCTAAAAGTGGTCAAAACAGCTTTCTTTAAAAAGGGAAAATGTAGGGGCTAGAGAGAGGGCTCAGTGGTTAAGAGTGCTGTCTGCTCTTCCAAAGGATCCAGGTTCAATTCCCAGCACCCACATGGCAGCTCACAATGGTCTGTAATGCCAATTCCAAGGGATCTGACACCTTCACACTAATGTGCATAAAATAAAAAATAAATTTTAAAAATAAAAGGGGAAAAGGTGAAGAAAATGAGAACAAGAATTAAAGTTCGCAGCGGGTTTTTTTTTCTTTTATTTTGTTTTTTGCAAAATTTTATCTGGTTACAAATATCTGGTTCCTTGGAACAGATGCATGTGTAATTTTGACAAAAATCTCAGGGGGAAATGAGAAAAAGCAGCAAATGGAGTGAGGTCTACACACAAAAAAATAGTCAAATTATGTTCCCTTGATATTTACCAGTGCTGATGCCTTTAAATATAAGTATTAATTTTCTTCTTTCAATTAAGTTTTGGACTTTGTCCTCCATAAATAAGAATCATAATCATCTAATACTCATAACTTCATTAAAATCTTCCAAGTATGTGTTTTTCATTAGCACTTGGAGGAAGAAGGAATAGAAATCAATATGAGTCATATTTGCTGAAATGGCTTAATCTTCTTGCTTACAGAGAAAAAAACATAATCCAAAATTTCCATTTCCCAAATTGGAAATTTCTCGTGATATTTTTTCTGCCCTCTGTCCTCTTCCTTGCCCTTCCTTCCATCCTGAAGAGCCCACATGCCTTCACAACCCTTCCTGCAGGTACAGGTCTATCGGAGGGGAATGTTGGTGGTAGCAGGTGATAAAACATCATCTTGTGGTGAGACCAAAACATGATGACCTACATACCAGCCTGAGGTAGTGCTGGGAACTGGAGGCTGAAAGAGAGGCAAATTATTTGCCCCACAATTTCCCTTGAACTCAGTGGGGGAGAGGAGTAAAAATAAATGCTATAGGGCAGCTTCCCCTGACAATCCTTACCCAGAAATAAATAAATAAAATTCCCAGTCTCTGTGTTTATCTGCATAAGATAAAAAGAGAGGTTCCAGTATGACTAGACCAGGCAGCTTATAGAAACTACCAGGGCCTTCACAAACACCAGGTACATTCAGTATGAACCTAACAGTAGAGAAGCTTTGTGTTCTTGGGTAGGTGGGCTGGTGGGTGAACTCTGTTCCTCCCATCATACCAGGAAAACAAAAATAAAGGTAGAACAATGACAACAAAAATAATTTTAATCACAAGGTACTAAATGGCCCTTGAAAAGAAACTAGAAATCAAACTGACTAACCTGATTTGAAAGCTATATGGCTGGCATGGTATTAAGCCCATTTGCAATCATCTTTTCCTTGTGTAATCCTATTTTAAAATGCCATATGTGGTCTACTTTTGCTCTTTATTATTAGATACATAGTCTATGCCTCCACCTTGTTCTCAGAAAAATATAAGGCTCTGCAACTAAACCTTTGCCCTGAACTGGGCTTCCTAAAACCCAGGGCTTCACTGTATTCTCTACTGCCCATCCTGGCCAAAAAAAAAAATACAGGCTTGATCCTGTTGCCATTTTTTCAGGGACTACAGTTCACATTTCTAAACAAAAATGCTATTTTGAGTCACTGACAACTGTTTTCTCACCTTCTTGCTTCTCTTGTTCCTCATAATATTTCTTATTTACCACCAGGTGGCAATGAATAAATATGCCTAAGCAGCCAAACATTAGAAGCAGTCTAAGAAAATAACATGCCATTCCAAAGGAAGTTGCAAAATAAAAATGCTCATCTTGACAGCCTTTGAATAAAATTAACTTAGAACTAGTTTGTGATAAAGAAGCATGGAGTTCAGATTCTCATCTGTCTTCAGTTTGGTAACTGTTGCTTTCTCATTCTAATGTAAGATGTCCACAGTAATGACAACACTAGACAAGGTCACGATCATGCAATCAACATATTGGAGGGGAGCGAATTCCAGCTATGACCCAGTTGGTAGCATGCTTGCCTGGCATGCATGAGGCTCTAGGCTCAATTCTTAGCACTGAATAATCTGGATGGCAGTGCACACCTATGATTCGAGCAATTGGGAGGTGGAAACAAGAAAACCAGAAGTTCAAGGTCATCTTCAGCTATACAGAAAGTAGGTGAGACCCTGTCTTAAGTCTTATAAATAGATAAATAAAGGTCTGTACATTGCTAAGCTCTTTAGGGTCACTGACAAGACAGATACAACACACACACATACATATGCATAAAAGGTCGTGGATATAAAACACAAGAATCAGAATGCAAGCCTAGAATGCTATCTGTGGTTTTCCTTTTTCTGAAAGGAAGTTCTCCCACTACATTCCTATACCAATGTACTTTTAAATTTTTTTGTTAATTTTTAAAGTTTTAATTTTGCCTGTACATGTATGGGATGGAGGTATTCATGGCACATGGGTAGAAATGAGAGACAACTTGTGGAAGTTGCATCCATGTCTTTCCATCCATTACATGGGTCCCAGGGATTGAACTCGGGTCATTAGACTTGGCAGCAAACACTTTTATCCAGTGAGCTATCTTACCAATGTGCTTTCTTTAGGTTAAACAAAAAAAATCATATATTTTAATGTATAAATAAATCTCCAGTCTTTTAACCACATCTTTTCAATAATTTGGAGCCCTGCTTCTTCCTTTCAGAAGACTCAGCAGCTTCCTCCTTCATCTGTGGTATCCTAAAAGGTTCCCCCTGCACGGCATCCCATTCAAAGCCCAAAACCAATCCTCAAAGCTTCCTGCTAGGTGCAACTCCAGGGTTCTGATTCTTCTTTCTCTTCTGGTTACTATCTAGGAATCTTAATCTCTTTCTTTTTCATCAGCTTCTCTGGAAGAAAAAAAAATTGTCCAACTTTACTACCTATCATAGTCCTTTTGCTCTGCTATAGCAGAATTTCTGACACTGTCTGAAATTTTTGTCTAACAATTCTGGGGATTAGGAAATGCAAGAAAATGGTGTTGGCACCTGAAGGAGGTTTTCTTACTGTACCACCCTATGTCAGAAGGTGGATGGGCAAGAGAGGGCAAAGGGGGACAGAGCCCACCATTACAGTAAATGCACTATTCCAAAGATGCCAATAATCTGATCATGAAGTCTGAGCCTTATGACCTAACCACCTTTCAAAAGTCTTATCTGTCATTGCCAATGCACTGGGGAGTGAGGCTCCCACATAGAAGCTTTAGGCACACATCCAAACAAAAGTATTGTCTCTCCAAGAAATGCCGCCAGCTATCTGCAATCTTCAATACGCACAATCAAGTTGACTTACTCATCAAAGGCAGCCTAAAAACATTAGCTTCTGCCTATTTTGTCTGGAACTGACATTTATCCACGTCATCAACATGCCCACCAAAAACGTGGTCCCATGAGGGTTAAACCTCTCTATAGAATTCACGTATTAAAGGCAGTGAGTCAGAATACCTGAAGGGACCATTCTTGGTAGAGTAGGGTGAGCTCTTTGAAATTATGAGTATGTCCCTATGCAGAAAAGGACAGATTCAAAAAAGCTTGAGTCCAAAAGAAGGGAAGGATTTTCCAAGTGAAACCAGATCTTGGAGTCACACAGAGAGGAGAAAGGGAAAGTGTAACAGAGAAAAATTCCTCTGTAGAAGTCACACCTCATACTCTAACATAAGCATGAGGCCCTTTGGTTAAAATGGCAGAGGCTACATCTTTCCTCAGGATTTTCCTAAGGATGCTACTTGATGCTTTCTTTTAAACAAGAGTTTAAGGGCAAGGAAAACAATAAACATCATCATTAAAGAATTTCTGCTAAATGAGGACACTACCACCCCCTTAAACATTCTTTGGAATTTTATCTAGGTGTTTCTGATTGTCATCAGTTGGGGGAGGAGGGGTGCTATTGGGCTCATTGGTTGGGACCAAGAAGTGTCTGTCCCACACAACAAAAACGGTCCCCCACCCCCAGGAATGATATTGAGTTTCCCACCAGACATCTGTGTGGGTGAAAAATATCTGAGCTAAGAATTTAACTACACTAAATATAAACACAAAGTAATTTTTGTACTGCTCTAAGATGTAATGATTTTTCCAGGAATAGAACAACCAAATGAATTCAGGAGTTTTGAAATTTTGTTTAGTTTGAGTCTCTCCCATGAGTTCTTGAACATCTGAGAAAAACCAAGAATTAGTGAAAACTCATCCACAGTGTTTAAGTCAGCAACACGCAACTTAAACCTGCCTATATTTGGATCTGAACCCTACATATAGGGGCAAGCAACTGTCTGTTTCATTATACCACATGCTGTATGTGCCCATGCAAAATGATCAAAATGAATGTTTGTTTATTATAAATAGATTTTCTTTGTATGCTTATGTTATAATTAAGACAATATATTTTTTGTTTTTAATCATACTTGAAACAAATGATATTATTTGTTAATTTAATTTAACTAGTATATAGTGGTCATTCCCTAAGATTTTCCTTGGGAAATGTGACAAGTAAAGTAATATATTTGATTTAAAAAAAAAAAAAAGAAACACTTACTTTAGCTCACAGCCTTGGAGTTTCAAAGCCCAATATTAGGAGGTCCTGACTGGTCTGACCTCATGAGGGTAGGAAATGGTGGCACAAAGAGTAGGACAGTGTCCAGGAGAGATGCTCAGGAAAGAGAACGTGACAGACACTGCGTCCTGCGATCTCTGTTCAGGGCATAGCTGCAGTGGCTCCCAAACCTCGGCTACTGTCCAGCTTCCAATGCTTCTAAACCTTTCAGTGCGCACCACCCCGGGGACCAAGCCCATAACGTGGGCTTGGAGGATCCTGCCCATATTCATCCAGAGAAGAGGCACTGGTCCAGAGTTGCTGGAGATGATTACTTGGCCTCTGTTAGCGTCAACTTCCTCAGCCATCAGTTGAGCAAATGAGGGACTGGAGACATAGCTCAGTGGTTATGAGCACTGGCTGCTCTTCCAGAGGACCCAGGTCTGACTCTTAGCACCTGCATGGCCGTTCACAACCATCCATAACAGCAGTTCCAGGGGCACTTCTCCTGAACTGGGGCATTGCATGTATCTGGTACATATATATAGGTGCAGGCCAAACATTCATACCCATAAAACAAAATGGATAATCTAAAAAAGAAAAACAAAACCACAAAAGTAAACTTCGGAGTTACTGCACTTGCAATAAGTTCTCAGTACCAACATCAGATGCCTCACAAACACCTGCCACTTCAGTTCCAGGGCATCCATTGCCCTTTTGACCTCTGCAGGCACTGCACACATATAAAATGCACACAGGCACGGACATGTAAACAAATGCATAAAACTAAAGTGGAAAATCTTCCAAAGAAATGAAAGTGTGTCTTTTGTGGGAGAACAGGTCTCAGTGGTCATTTAAAGAATCTGCTTTTCAAAGTTGATGGAGAGAGAATCTTCCTGGTAGATGGGCCATCTCCTCCCTGGGAGCAGCAGGAAGCTGGTGGTGAGGTGAGGTGAAGGGCAGGAAGCAGCTGCTGAGACGGACAGCAACAGCAGGACCACAACAGCTGTAGTAGAAGCAGCAGCTGTGTGGGGGCGTGTAAGCACACAAGGGGAGGGCCCTGGACAGGAGATCCACACAACAAGTTGGTGAGGTTCACAAAATCTAGTGCCATTGTCATGTGTCATCAGTCCCACGGGCTTCGTACAAATTGATCTTTTAAGTGTAAAACATCTTCCTTCAAACTGGACAATGTAAGTGTACTGTATTTGAGTAAGCAGCCTTGTCTAAGGGTGAGTCTATTTTTCTGATGTCCTTAACACTGACAACAGCCCCCAATCTGAGCTTCTGACAGGGATGTTCTGATGCTCCATCACCTTGACACTGCTATGATTCATGCACCTATAATTGTGTGTGTGCATTCTCTACATTAATAAACAAGCATATGTATCAGTTTTTTTGAAATGACGTCATTCATTCAACCACTAGTCTTATAGCTTTTTCCATATTAGTATGTTAGGTAGGCTTAACTAACTCTTTGACAGTGGCAGAGAATTCTCTAGTAACGATGTCCTATAACTGCTTAGTGGGCTCTGAGATGGCCGTGGATTGCTCTCTTGCTGGGCTCACTTGAGCAAGAATTCTCCTGAGTACTATATATATTGAAGCTTGACCTCATAGGAACTCATGTGACTCACTTGCTCACTCTTTTATATTTATTTTATTTTTATTATATATATATATATATGAACATTTCATATATATATGCATGTGTGATGTTCAGGGAGTTTAGAATAGGGTACCAAATACCCTGAAACTAGATTTGTGGATGGTTGTGAGCAATGATGTATGCCCTGGGAACAGAACCTATATTGTCTGCAATAGCAGCAAGTACTCTTGACTTCTGAGCCATCTCTCAGAAATTAAGAAGACCTACCTCAGATCGGCATCAACTGTGCCCCAGCTTCTTCCCAGAGACCAGTGGCCCATGTTACTTGGCTACCATCATTCTCTCCAGACCTGGATGCTATTTCCCTGACACCCAATGTTCTTTACTATCTCTGTATTTTGTGAATACTGTCAATCTATGGATTACAAAGAACTTGGTCACCCCTACCAAGATAAATCAGATCCCTATTGTCCACAAACAAGTGCCAAATGCAGCAATTAATATTCTGGTTTCAGACTATCTGTGTTTGGAGCCCCCCCCCCCTTTTGACCAGATGCAGACAGAACTTTGAGCCAGTTACTTGACCTTTGCTGAATTAAGTTTCATTATCCATCAGAAGAGTGAGGGAGTCGTGGGTTCCTCTAAGACCACACTGCAGTGAATGTAGAGGGTTCAGGGCAATTGTGACTGAGTCAGGCTAAAAGTTATCTGCTCCTAGAGTTATACATATAAAGCTCCTTTTCTAATGTCCCCACACAGCACCTCATTTCTTTCATGTTGCCTTGCCTCAGAGATCTTCCATGGGAAAGGAAACTATTCTGAAATTGTACAGGATCACCAGTGACTTTGTTTCTGAGAGATAATTCTTTAATTAGTAATCTTAATGTTTAAGATTTATAGCACACCATGAAGTTCTGCCCCAGAGTTCAGGTAAGATCTTCTACCCCTAGATATAAAAGGGAATAAATTATAAAAAAATAAATTTAAAGTAAAAATCTTCTACCCAGAGCCAAGTGAACTCAAAACATTTGCTCACAGCTCAAAGGCCAAAGACAGTAGGGCTGACAACTGGGACGTTTGGATGTTTAATTGTACACGAATGTCCATGGATCTTGGCATTATACTCTCAACTCTTCACAGACCAAAAGAGCTCCCTTCCCATACAAGACCTATGCTTGTTTCTTGCTCTCCTTATCAGCCAGCTACAACTGGTTGCTTTGTAAAGAATTGTGACAAATGTTAAAGTTGTTTTGATAATGACGCGGTGTGCCATTTTTCCAGTGGGGTTTTGTTAATGTTTTGATTTGTTTTCAGGTCTCAGAGTTGCACAAAGACAGTGTAGGATATATTTCAAGCTGGAAAGGTAGTAAACAAAGGGGGGGAGTGAAAATTAACTCTTATAGGAGATAAGAGACCAGTAAAGAAATGAGTAAACTTCAGATCCCCATATATACAAATATAACCCTTTGGTGAGGCTAGCACCCAAGGAAAAGAACCAGAAAGGTGCAGGGAAGCTCGAAGAGAGTACCTTTCATTTCCACTCCAGCCACTGCTGGCAGATTCAAACAAAACGCAAATCAAAACACAAGGCTAGAAGAGCAGCCAGCTGGAATGCGACATGTTGAAAGAAGAAAAGGAGAGGGGGGAACCATCAGGGTTTTGGTGGAAATTTCTACTTGCTCCTCCCTCCTACCAGGTAACAAGCAGCGGAGGAGAGCAAAGCCCGCCCTTGCTGCACTCGCACTGTTCTTTCCACCCATTCTTCCCAGGAAAACTCACCGCACAGTTGAATAAAAACTCTGTAGGAGGACCATGCATGGACTGAACCTAGGTCCCTACACATATGTACCCAATGAGCCGCTTAGTCTTCATGTGGGTTCCCTAGTAAGGGGAGCTGGGGCAGTCTCTGACAGAGTCTTCTGTTGCATGCTTTTCAATCATTTCCGCACCCCTTGCGGGGCTGTCTTGCCAGGCCACCCTTGAAGAGGATGTGCTCTTTCTTGATGTGACTTGATGGCAGGGATAGGTAGGTAGGGGGTTCCCCTTTTCTGAGGGGTAGGGGATGGGGAATAGGGAGAAGAGAGAGGGAGGGTAGGACTGGTAGGAGAGGAAGGAGGAGGCTACAATTGGAATATAAAGTGAATAAACTAATTAATTTAAAATAAAAAAACCTCTGTGGGGAGACAGAATTGCCTGCCAACCCAGATCACCCTGCAAACCTTCACAAATGTCCTTTAAGAATCTCCCCTGCTCCTAAACAATGCTCTGCTTCTGAATACATTGGTCTTCTCTCAAGTGCCCCCTTTCAGGCCTCTCTAGAAGGCTCACTGGCCCTGAGTCTCCCCAACTAACCCCATTTCTCAAAACTCTACACTCAATATCATACCCTGTTTGGACAATCAGAACTCATTTGTCTTTTCTGTTGTTGTTTTTTTCTTTATTTTAGGTGTGTGTGTGTGTGTGTGTGTGTGTGTGTGCAGGAACCCACATTGATCAGAACCCTGGAAATGCAGTTACAGATGATGGTTGTGAACTGCTTGTGAGTTGTGGGAACCAAACTCCAGTCCCTGCCAGAGCAATCATCCCCCTAAGTCCCCATTCATCCCGTCATTAGAGCATTTTCCTAGGGCATGGAGGAGAGAAGTCATTCCAGCCCCCCCTACTTTTATGATCATGTGCATGTTTTTAAATAAACACAACTGTCAGTATCTTCCCAGGAAGTGGTCAACATCTCTCACCTCCACATCTAACCAGCCAACATTACCTATGATTCTGAGAGTGTCACATTTGCTCATTCATCCTTCCACAAGTAGTTCTTCCCTAAACTACTGAGTCTGACCAACCTCTGCTCTCTTCCTCTTCTTCCTTGATTCAGCCACTAGAGCTAAGAACACCCATCTAAACAAATGGCTTCCATGTGCAGAATTATTGCTGACTCTGACTCAGAGTAGATGTTCAAATGCCACAAAGCCGGTCCCCAAGGCCAGCTCCAGCCCACATTGCTGAGCTTATCTCCGCTTCTTCTTGCTGACCTCAGCCTAGCCCACCAAACACTACACAAAAGTCCTTGAGCAGATGCCATTGTCCCAGTGTGTACTTATCAAGCTTTGCCTGCATGGACCTGAAGTGGTGTCTGTATCCAACTGACTTGTCTCCAGTCCCAGCATGCTCCACTGCTTCCTGGCTTCTTCTCTCCTGTTATGCTTAGGCCACAACCCTCCTCCTATGTCCCAGCTTCCTGCCTGGCCCTCAGCAATTGTTCTTCCTCTGACAGTTCATACAGCCCGGTTCCAATTCTTAATTCTCCAATCAAGCCTCATTCTCTCTCCGTACAGATACCTCCTCTAATAATCCAACTTCCCTTTCACCTGTTTTAATTCTCTCCTAGTTGTTTTAACAACTAAAAAAAATGTGTTCTACTGCTGACTGAGGTGCTGCCTGCCTCTGCCTCTTGCTAACAGGAGATGCCAGATGTGCAGGGTTTGTATTTCCTTGTTTGCCACTGTATCTGCAATGCTGAGAACAGTGTCCAGTCTACGAGAAGACTTGATTAAATTTCTGTCGAATGGATGGCCCAAAACTGCAACATTGAAGTCTCACTGCCAGTGTGAACATAAAAATTGCCTTTTCTATGTGTGGATGTACGTATATATGTATGTATGTATGTATGTATGTATGTATGTATGTATGTATATCTTGCCAAAGTTAGCTTTCGTAATTCCCTCCGCCTTCCCTTTCTGCCTCTAACAAGTGCCTTTCATATGAATGCAGCCATTAGCCACAGAAGTAGCAGATCATAGAAATCTATGGAATCCACCTGGAAAGGCTCTCAGACTCAGGGAGGTTAGCTCAGGGTCTTACACCCTTTCCACTAACCCCAGTGTCTCTCAAAATAAGCAATCAAAACTGAGTACATTAAAGTCGGTGGGTATCAGGCCTTCCTTTTCCTCTAAAAGGGAGGAATTCCAAACAAGGAGGGAGGAGAAGAAAAGGGGTGAACAAGAGATTTAGAATCAAGTAAGAAGGGAAGGAAATGAACAGGAAAGAAGGAGCAGTGGGATGAGGAGATGAAGAAAAAGAAGACCACCACACTTCTTGTTGGGTGCCCTGCCCAGACGTTAGCAAGAGAATACTCAAGTGTGTAAATCCCTCTCTCCAGCTCAGCACAGGGCTTCTGCAGCTGGCAGCGGATCTCCTTTCCCTCGCAGGCACTTCCTGCACCGTTTTGTTTTCTGCTTTTTGTCGTAGTTGAAGCCCCAAGTTCACAAACTCCTCTTTTCCTTCCTGGCCTGGTTGGAAGATTGCATTTAGTGAGATGAAAAACCAAGAAGGCTTTCTGCCTCACCGCCCACTCATCCTTAAATAATCGTGATAGTATGTGAAAGTCATATCACTAACACATCACACAGGAAAGTATTCACGTGGTAGTCTATGATTTCTGTAAGTAAATTTCACTAATTTCACCTGGCAATTCGAAGGAGCCGATGCAGTTACCAACACTGATCACTAGATGGCTCTCAGAGTGTGACTTTGGGGGTTGGGGGATCAAGCTCAGGGGTACATTTAGAAAGGTGTACATTAATTTCTTACCAGGCATTGTTGTTATCTGAATGAGCAAATGTGTATGCATCAGTGTGCCCATAGAATAGTAACTTTAAAATTGTATCTAGAATATATGTAATATATAGTATGTATAGTAGTAACTTTATAATAGTATTTGGAATATATGTATAATATATAATGTATATGTAACAGTATATAAGTTGTATATACAATATATAGTATATATAACACTAATATAATATTTAATAACTTTCCAAGGAGATTAGAAGAAATTTGTGGTAGTTTGAATGAGATGTCCCTCAGAAGTCTCAGGCATTTGAATACTTGGTAGCTGTTTGGGAAGGATTAGGCTACTCAGCTGGGAGAAGAATGTAAGTAGGATTCACACCATTTTGATTTCCATTTGGTGTCCAGGATGTGAGCTCTCAGCTGCTGCCCCAGCTGCCTGCTCCCTGCTACTTGTGGTCTACCATCATAGACTCCAATCCTCTGGAACTCTGAGCCCACAATAAACCTTTCTTACTATAAATTGCCTTATTTAGATCATAACGGAAAGGTAACTAAGATAAAATTTTAAGTTATCTGTTAGAATTCTTTGATAAACACTTCTTCAGATCAAAATTTGAAAAAAAAAAGTTCAATCTATACTCAAATGGGTTTCGTATTATTAAGTCATTTATCTGTTTGGTTGGTTGGTTGGTTGGTTTTGGTTTCTCTGAGACAGGGTTTCCCTGCATATACCTGGCTGTCCTGGAACTCACTATGTAGACAAGGCTGGCCTTTGCGTCCTAAGTGCTGAGTACTTCTTTCATAAGACGGAACGGTAAGATTTTCAAATCAAGTGTGGCTTATGCCAGTTTTCTTCCTGGCCCTCCCTAGAGATTCTAGCCTAGACTGGTAATACATTCTAGAAGTCAACTCTACTGGCCTGGAAAACATAGTTGGCAATGTATTGTAGCTCTCTCCCCTCCCATGGTTGCTAAACTAAAGATCAACTCTAAACCACGATCATTTTGCTGTTTTCCTTTCCCCTCCCAAGATCTACCCAGTAACCTTTTGACAATGACCAAGATCTCACCGTGTTCCTGAGGGGCTGTGTTTGCCACTTGCCTCAGCCTGCCCTTATTAAATTTTTTGACACGCCTTGGTGCACTAAGACATGAGTTCTCTTCCTTTCCCTCCCGCCCATCTGCCTGCCTGGGTGTTAGGAAAACCACACTCATTCTCCGGGCTGGCATTGCTGTCTTCTCAGGCAGTCATGCAAACAAGTCAGGGTAGGAGGGCAGGGTTTCTCACAACACACAAATACAAATGTCACGACGAGGAACCTGAATAGCAGCTTCTTCCCAGGAGCGACTTGTCCACTTTTACACTCCACGGCACATGAGTGAATTGAAATATTAAAGTGGTTGTGCACCGGTGATTTTTTTCCACTTTGCCATGAGTTGGTAAGAAGGTGTTCAGGTAAAGGCTCCTCTCTAAATACACACTGTGACGTGAGGCCTAACTCCAAGCTAATCCCCACACAACCTCCCCTCAACGCACACCTGTCCTCTTCCATCAGCCTCAGAATCAGAATCACATTACCTCCCTTCATGGCTTCTTCTAACCATTTTTCTTTTTCTTAATATTTAATTGATTTATTTATCATTTATACAGTGTTCTGACTGTATGTGTGCCTGCATGCCAGAACAGGGCACTAGTTCTCATTATGGATGGTTTGAGCCACCCTTCAGTCGCGGGAATTGAACTTAGGACCCTTGAAAGTACAGCCAGAGCTCTCAACCTCTGAGCTATATCTCTGGCCCCTTCCAACCATTCTTCAACCTGAGATTCCTCTTCCACATAACCCAGGCTAAGCAAGAAGCCTGGCCCACAGTTTCTTTGCTTCGTTTTTGCCCCTAGAAAAACAGAATACTTTAGAGAACTTTAATACTTCAGACCTATCTAGGGAGCGTATGGAGTAAATAAACACAGAGAGAAATGCAGCACATCCTGGAAGTGTCAGCATGGGAGGTTTTAGCTGCCTCATGCTTTTCAACCCAGATGGATAGAGTGGTTTCTCTTAGCTTCTCTTTTTTTAGCTTTCTCTAGTCTGGTCTTGAGCTGAGCTTCAGCCAAACATCCTGTTTAATCTAGAGACTAATTTAAATCAGTGTCCTTCTTTCTTTGGCAGACTTCACCATTGATTCTCTCAAACCTACTTCACAAATATGCCTGGACATATCTTTAAGTCACATACTGATTACAGAGCTTCTATTTGCATATTTCATTATGTTTTGCTTTGCCTTACCAATGACCAATATCGTTGCCACCTTTCTTTTTTATTGTTTTTTATTGTTGTTGTTGTTTTGTTTGTTTCTGTTGCTGTAACAAATACCCACGATTGAGTAGTTTATGAAGAAGAGAAGTTGATTTAGGTTCTGGAGCTGGAGAAGTCAAAAGTATGGAGTGAGTATCTTAGCAAAAGACCTTTTTGAGGTAAAGGCCCTTTGATTGTATCACAACATGACAAGACAGATCCAGGGTAAAAACCTGAGTTTCTTCCGCCTTCTGTAAAGCTATCTAAGCCTTCATAACAACTTCCCTCCTGTTGGCATCTAATCCCAGTTGCCTCCCAAAGGCCTCACCCCCAGTACCATTGCATATGAACTGGGAGATTAAATTCCCAATGCATGAAGTTTGGGGGGCACACTCAAACCATAGCATGACTATGCCCCTCATTTTGTACACTAGCAAGCTGATGCTAGAGAGGTGTGTAGTCTGCATAATACCCAGCAGCTATTAAGTATTAAAACCTCCCATGAGATCTCAGAAAAACTTCAAGCCGACACTATCACACATACCTGAACAATTTGAGTGTCTTCCTCCTAGCAGAGTGGTGTGGATCAGGAGAAAAACATTTGGGCCACAGGCTGCCTCAGTATATATTAATCAATCGATGACTATATGGTTGGCAAAACCTTAATGGAAGTACATTTCAGTGAGATTAAACTTGCTTAGAAGGCATACAGACAAGGAGGATAAACAATGGGAGTCACCCAGTTTAGCAATTCAAGTGTAGAACATTTAACCATGCAGCAAGAGGCCTTTAAAAATAAGATGTTCCTCATCCAATGAAAGAGTGAATCATATGCTTTGAGAACAAATCAACACACAAACTTGTGAATAAATCTCATACCTGTAAGGTAAACAAAAGATCTCAAATGCCAAAGAATACATTCCAGGTGGCTCCATTATATAAAACTCAAAAATAGGAAAATTGATTTGATAGTACTTTACATTGTGATATGTGTTAGTTTTGAGTACATAGGAGTGGGAGGAGTGAGGCCAAAAAGAACAAAAAAACAAAAACAAAAACAAAAAAAACAGTGACGCTGGCATCTTTGCTTTGGAAAACCCCCAGTTAGGGGCACTAGCCAGAGAGTCCTACAGAACTGAGTTCTACAACAGCTGCATGACTTTAACAAGTGACTTCCACTGTCTGTGCCTTGGATTTTTCCATCTATAAAATGGACTAATAATATGCTGCTCAAAGGGTTGGTGTGAGAAGAGACATAATATATGTAAAGTGCCCAGCAGCATGCGTAGGTGCTGTAATAAATGGTAACTATTATTATCCCCGCCCCTGTGCCTGATAGTAAACCAGGATCAGAGGGGAGATAGGTAAGCGCACAGCTGAGAAGGGAAGGGAAGGACCAGACCTGACTATGATCAAAGTCGTACAGAATCCACTCCAACTCTGCACAGCCAAGAGCTGGGTTTCCCTCCCACGGCCCACACAATCTCCTAAACCTTGCCTCTGCAAGTGTGGACCGGCCCAATGTAAGCAGCAAGGTTGTTCTGGTCAAATCCGTGGCGGGCTCTTGTCAAGAGACCTGACGCTGATCTGATAAGTTAATTTGTATTAATGCTCTCAGAGTAGTTACTAGCAGTTGTACGGGCCACCCTTCTAGGGATGGATCTAAGTTGCATTTTAACCAGAGCTTTATGGGCGTAGAATGCCTTGACCAAAGCTGGGTGTAATTTAACCTTATCCGGGGTCAGAAAGGAAGCAGACAGGGAAAGGAGTAGGAGACAATATAACCAATGAAGCGTGAAGTTCAAGGCTACAGGAACAAGCAAGAATTCAGGGAGGGCTGGAGAGGTGGCTCAGCGGTTAAGAGCACTGTCTGCTCTCCCTAAAGGACCCGGGTTCAATTCCCAGCACCCACATGACAGCTCACCACCGTCTGTAACGCCAATTCCCTTAACATTAACACACATAAAATAAAATTAAAACAGAAGCGCTATAATTAAAAAAGAAGAACTCAGGGAAGCTCCAGCTACAAAGACTGAAGCTCTCCTTCCTGCCTGCTGCCAGGCAATTTTGTCTAGGGATGAGCAGAGTCTGAAGCTCTCCTGAGGCCCTAGGATCAGAGGCCCAGGCTGCTAGGGACTCAGTTTTCAGTTTTCACTTTGATTTGTTAAGTAATGTCTTAGGACATCCACACAGAGGGTGCTGCTTAGCAACAAGTGCCAACACTTGACATATGTGCAAAGAGAGGGAGCCTGGCAGCATCCTGCTAAAGAGGAAAAGCCAGACCCCAGAGACTAATGAAATTCTGGAAGAGGACATGCTTATCTACACTGACAGATGCCTGGAGCCACAAGTGGGCCTGTTCAAAGAGGCACAAGAAAATATTTCTAAGTAATGGCAGCAGTTTGTGCCTGGGCTGAGGTGGCCTTAATGAGGGCATTTGTCAGAGCCCATTGAACTGTACACTCAGAATGGGTGCAATTTATTTTATGTCTATGATGCCTCAATAAAGTTAATTTTAAAAGGAAAAAGGAATATCTTAGTCACAAAGGTTGTTGAGCTCAGGAGTAAGGTGAGAGGCATATGGGAGAACCCCTCAAGCCCCAAGACCACACTGTTCTAGCCAATTAGCATTTGCTCAGGATGTAGCAGATAACGATGGACTTTCTCTCACCTGATTGCCATTCCCAACCTGTGAGATGGTCTTAATTAATCCCATTTTATAGGCAAGGAAACCAAATCAGAGAACAAATAAGGGAACTGGCCTACATTGTCTAACTCTAAGTCCTGATGTCCTTCCACTGGCCAGGAAAGGCCCTGGAAATGGCCTCAGACATGATGCTGCTCCAGCAAAACTGAATCCCAGAGAGTATAAGTTTCCTGACAGGGTCATACTACCACATAAAGAAAGAGTCCAAAATTGAAAATACCTCTTGTAACAAGCATCAGAAAGAAATGTCACACTAGATCACCTTGAATGAAAGTAAAGGACTCAGGTCCCATATGCATGCAGCCTGGGAAGGAAACGGTTTATTTCATCTTACAGTTTATAGTCCATCATGAAGGGATGTCATCAGGCAGGAACCTGGGGCAAGAACTGACACAGAGGTTATAAAGAAACGCTGCTTACTGGCTTGCATCCCAAGGGCTCTGTTTGCTTTCTTATACTCCCTAGGACCACCTGCCTAGGGATGGTACCACCCACAATGGACTGGGTCCTTCCACACATGGCATTAATTAAGGCAATATTTCCACAGACTTGCCCATAGGCCAATCTGATGGAGGCAATTCTCCAGCTGAGTTTGCCCATTCCCAGATAACTATAGCTTGTGTCAAGTTGACAAAACAAAACAAAAAAACAAACAACAGAACACCAGGATAGAAAATGTATCCTAAAACAAAAGCAGGGCTCCTTTCCAGAGCTCAACACTCCATCTTCCACTTCATGACACAGTTCCTCCATCCCCTTAAGTCCCAAGGGTCTTCTAACTTTAACAAACTCCATGAAGCAGTACATGCATTACCTCACCAGAGTCTGGCTTATTTCCTAGCAGTGATTGTCCAATACGGCTCCATCCCCTCCCCCTTCTGTTGGCTTTGCAGGCTTCCTCCATTCCTCCCTCCTGAAATCACAAATCTGCCTGAGAAGAGCAGGCAGGAGCCTCCTCCTTTCCAGATGCTGAATATCAAAGAGATCCTTAGTGCAGAGTAGCATGTGTCCCCTGTCCCTCACCCCCTGTCCACAATTTAAATGCATGTCTGTGTGCAAGAATGGAGAGAGAGGGACACAGCAGAAGTGTGTACGGAGATATGGAGGGGATTTTAAGAGGGATTACAAAAAATAGTAGATGTTGATTAATTTGGGGCCCTTTACAGAGTGGAGGAAGGGGAGTTTTGTTTCTTTCTGTCGAACACGGTTTCTCTGATGATTGTTACATATTACATTTATTCATTTATGTCAAGAATAGGGCAGGCCAAGAAATTAGGGACCATATTTACCTAGCAATACTTGCAATTTTAAAAATGGGAAGTAATGGAGAAGCATTAATTCTAAAAGTTAAATAAGTATCTGGAATCTACTACTTCTCCAGTACAATGACGGAAATAGGCAACAATTTAAACGATAGAAAAGCTATGTGTGAGTCACATTAACAGGATGAAGCCAGAAAGGGATGGAAAAGAGGGGCTCAGGAAGTTGAGCCATCAGAGGCTGCAGTTCCCACTGTGAGCCTGGCCTCACCTCTACAGGGCTTAGTCCTGCCTTCCCTTTAGTCATCTATGTGAGAGCTTCAGCTCCCCCCACCCCTAGCCTTCTTCAGACAAGTAGTATGTTTAGTATAAGGACTGTGTTCCTGTCTCTGGGCTTAAACATACACACATAGCACAAACATAGTGAAAGTGGAACAGACATCTATTAAGTAGAATGGGAGACAGTCCCAAAAGAACAGGAGAGCCCAGAACTGCCACCACCAAGGCTAAGGGTAAGCAAGCTCCTTTCTTCTCCGAAACTATACTGGGAATGCTCCCCAGGTCCCCATGTCTGCTCTGTGGGTGCATGGCAAGGTTCAAACTCCTCCGCTTGTTTACCAAGACCTTCCTGGCTCTGGTTCGCACCTGTCTTTCTGCCCTGGCTCCCAAGACAAATGCTGTACCCCAGCAGTCAAACTGGTCTATGTGCCACTCCCTGAGCGCACCTTGAGGCTCCCTGCCCGCAGGCTTTTCTCAATCTCTGCCACTGAACAGCCTGGTCACGCCAGCTTCCCTCTGAAGACTTCTCAAGGCTTTGCTAAGGAGTGGACCGATTTGCATGGTCCTCATCGAAGCCGAAAAGGATGATGGAGTGTCTTCCACTCCTAAACTTCCCAATGACTATGGCAAGTCTAGAGTCTGAAGAAAAGAAAAGGAATAAATTCGGTGATCTCTTCCAAGTCAAGAGGAATTAGGTTGAAAGCTGGATCAAGATTGGGTTGGGTTTAGGCCACACTTAATGTTTAGCTAGTTCCAAGCAACACCCACTAGAGGGCGACCGCAGTCTCATTCCCACTAAGCTGCGCCCAGGTTTTAAAGTTTATTACCTGTCTAACAAGTTTGCTTCCTGCCCTACTGTCCCTTTAAGAAGGTGAACCAGGTGAGGCCGAGGCCCCGCCCCCGAGCTGGCACTGCCCCCTCCCCCGCCTGGCCGGCCTGGCTCTCCTAGTCCCTAGCGACCTGGCCCAGCCGTCGGGGCCGAGGTCCCAGGTCCCCGCCGGCGCCATGGAGCGGCGCTGGCCCCTGGGGCTCGCGCTTCTGCTGCTGCTCTGGGCCCCGCTGCCCCCGGGGGCGCGCGCCGAGGAAGGTACCGACCCCACCCTCTCCCCTTCCCGACTGGCGGGCAGCAGCCTGCAAAAGCCGGCATTCCTGAGGAGGGCCTCCTCCCCGCGCCCCACTCCTTCCCCCTGGCTTTGCCCCAGTAGCGGGGAGATCGATTGGCTAGGCCAATCTTTGCTCTTTAACCCCAGACTTCTGCCCACGGGATCAGTCACCCCTTCCCTCTGTTGGCCAGCGCTATTTGCTGCGGGTGGAGAGGGAATTCCTATCCGCAGCCTGGAAGCTGAACTTCCACTGTCGCATCATGGGACCCTCCATGTGCCTATCCCTGAAATTGGTGCTCTCGGAAGTCTGAGGCGGAAAGCCTCCTCCTGCCAACCTAACCAGGCCACCTCTGGTGGAAGAGCTAGGACTCGAGCCTCCGGGATGCCCAGGTGTAGGGGTCCAGCCTTACACCTAAAGTTTCGTACACCATCTGACCGTGCCCCTCCCACTTCACAAAATCAGAACTGCACCTAGCGTGCCACCTCCTATACCCTCACCTACTAGAGCAGGCCATTGACAGCCGTGCCGGGTCCCACTCAGGACTACAAAGGCTTAGCGTCTTTGACCGCCCATGGCACCCCTGCAGCAGATGGGAACTCCGGTCCTCCCGGGCCCCGTTGGTGCAGGATCCGAGGTTGCTCTTCCAATGCACCAGCCCCAGCTCTTGCCCCACTCTGCCTCACTCCCTTCATACTCTGAAGAAAAGCACTGTAATCCCTGGAGCGCTCCACTCTTCATTCCTGAACCCTTTTGCTCCTCTGCCTTGGGAAGAGGTTGTGGCAGCCTCGGGCTGGGGAGTCCTAGCATACCCAGTGTGGGGAGTTGGGCATCTCCTCCCCCAGAAGTGACATCCTCCCTTTCTCCCCATTTAGTCACTCTGATGGACACAAGCAAGGCGCAGGGAGAGTTGGGCTGGCTTCTGGATCCCCCGGAGGATGGGGTAAGTGTCTGAAGGACCTGGAAAGTTCAAGTCTGAAGGCTAGTGGGAAATGGGGTGGAGAGGTGGGTGGAGGAACAGAAAAGAGCAGGAAAAACTGGAAGTGTCTCCTTAAGAGGGGGAGGGGAAGCTGAGTCAGAGCCTCCTGCATGGTACTTGTGGAGAGTTGGGGGGGCTGTCAAGCTTCACTCAGCACAGACTATCTCCTCCACTGCCTCACCCTCCTACCCTAGTAGGGGTGGGGGATGAGCTCACCCCCTAGGACAGCAAGCCTATGCTAAGGAGGGCTGGCTAAAAACACAGAGAGAGAGACCTGGAAAGCATCCCCCAGTCTCAGCTCTATTCACTGCTGTGGAGTGCTCTATAAAAGTGTAAATGATGTATGGATTTTTTTTTTTTCTGAAGTGGAGAGCCAAAACTTTCATCAAAGTCCTCAAAGGTATTTGACTCCCTCAAACTTAAAGCTGCTCCCTTCCAAGGCTCCTGGGCACTGGCTTATTCTCCATCCTTCCCAGGCAAGCTCCGCAAACACCATGCATTCCAGCTGTTTGAGAAAGAAACAGCCAGCTTCAAGTCCCTTCCCTCCTTAGGTGTCCCTGAGACCCAGAGAGGAGGGGTGGATTGTTAGTGTGCTACAGAGAATGCATTCAGACCCAAAGTCCAGAAACACCCTTGCTGCTACCCAGTAAAGCTTGCCTTAGAACCACAGAACCATAACTGCGGTGTTGGAGACTTACTGGTCCTGGACCTGTTGTCTGGATTTCCTTCCTTACTGCAGTACCTAAGGCGCATGGTGCTGCTGCTTCTGGGATTAAGGTTACTGCTTTCTTTCTCCCTTGGACTGGAGGGTCCCCCTTGCGCACTTCCACAGAGCGGCCTATAATTAGAGTTAATAGACTAAGCCATAATGTATCCTCCAGGAGAGGCCATTTGGAAAATCCCGGATTAGGCCAGCTCTGATAGGTGCCTCATCTCATAAACCAGCTAATCACCCACAAGCAAGGCAGCAGGACCATCTGCTGGCTCCCACTGGCCCTTCCTTAAGCTCTACCAGCCCCACCCAAATAACTCTTCTAATTAAGCCCCAGAGGAAGTAAGGCCCCTTTCGAGGCCAGTGCTAAGAAGGGCAGTGCGCAACCAGCAACTGTACTCCCACTCTCTTCCTTGTCCCCTTCCCTCTTTCTAAAACGATTGCACCAACTTCCCAGAATACACCCATGTAACAACCAGCAGCTCCTGTGTGTCAAATGAAAGGCTCCTCAGTGCTGTTTCTGGCCCCATAGTTGTCCCCCATCTGTCACTGCTGGAACTGGAAGAGGCAGTTACAGCTGGGAACATCTGTTTCCCTAGGCTCCAGCTGCAGCCTTGGCAGTCTGGTCTGTCACACATTGCCATGACCACCCTGTCCACCTGCCTGGGCCTATGCGTTCCTCTTAGGCTCTTCTGCAGAGCTCCCCCACAGTAGACTCCCGGTGCCCTTTCATCCCAGCTTTGTGGCCTTTGGACACCTCTCTTGATCTCTGAACTCTGTTACATAATAAAGAATTATGTGCTTCAAAATGGCCCCACCCCACCAATTCTTAATTACTGATACTTGCTTTTTTTTAAAGTCCTGAGGGCCCACTCACTGGAGTGGGATAAGATTTCAGGGTGAACTTTCTTAGGACCTCAGTCTCTTCTCCATCAAGTTATGGGATAGCATCCAAAATATCAGTGAAATACTTTGTTGAAATCTGTGATTTCTTAACTCTATCTGGCCGAGAAAATACTTAAAAGAAAGAATGTTGCTGATGAAGTGTGGTATCTGTCCCACCAGCAGATAATCAGAACATCAACAGTAATTAAAACCTGGAATGATGACAAGAACACCCAGGCCAATGGAACAGAATAGAAACTCCAAACACAAATTCACATGGACGCTATTTTCATGTGGATGACCATGGAAATTCTCGTCAACATGGAAAGTATTGCTGGGGACAGAGCTACTTCCTAGCCTCCCCCTAAGTGAGCCTGTAAAAGCAACAAGAGATGACAAATGATCAGGAGAAACTCTTTTTTAATTACTTTCATTCACACAGGACAAAGTTCCTGGAAGGTTCTGGGGGTCAGCGCTGGTTTGGGAAGGAGTGGGGGTGGGGAGGCGGTGCAGGCCCAAGTGTGAAAGGAACAAGGCTGTCCTGCTGTGCGCTTTGAAAAGTTTGAGGTAGAAGACGTTTTTTTCTAGGCATCCTTCTTCCTTGTAATGGTAAGCTCACTAATTTAAATCCCCTCCAAAGGTGTAAATTTCTTTTACCAAAAGGCAGCTTGTATGAGCTAATCCTGTATTTATAGTTTTTTTTCAAGTAATCATCTCAAACGATGCCAAATAAATATATTTTGGGGTATGCACTGATCCCCAAAAGTATTGACTGGTGCCCATACTGCCAATTGGATGTCTGTAAATTTTTATGACAGAATGAGAGGAAAAATACCTCTCCATGTTCTATGAGCATAGACAAAAAATAAATTCCAGTGAGAATAAAGTTTAAACCAAACAAAAACAAACAAACAAAAAAACCCTACAAAAACTTCAAGCGAAAAGATAATGAGCAATTTATGATGTCAGCCAAAACACACAACCCCAAAACTCATGATGTTATGCAAAAATGGAATCATGTTTTCACATAAAGATGGCATGACTGAGTTTGAAACATACCCAACAAGCAAATCTATTACATTACCCAAGTGATTAACAGAATTCAACAAATTTATAAAGAGCCAATGAACAAAAGAGAAACATACGACTTCTTACCTTCGAAGAAATGTGACTAGAAGAACAAAGAAGCTGCTTTGGCCATAGAACTGGCAAAATATAAAAAAGAACAGTATACCTTAGCTTTTTAGAAACTGAACTCTCTTGCACTTTTTGTAGAGTGTCAAATGACAAAGCCTTCAGAAGCCAATTTAGCAGTGTTTTATTAAATTTGTGACCTATCTATAGATTGAGCAATTTTATAGAAATCTCACATTCATTCATCTGCTTTCCTAAAATTAAAAAAAAAAAGCAACAGTAGGTGAATAGTTAAACAATTATGGTGTATCCATATGATAGGACGCATAAATGGATGTGTATATTAAAACAAGAGACAGGTCTACATATATTCTATAGGTATAGTTCCAGGTCACGTATTTGTTACAACAAAGGAGGTTACAGAATAACCCTTGTACGAGATTTATTCTAACAACACAAGCCCATTTATACTACTCAAGAGATTTTGAAAGTGGTCTAGACAGCTTTAGTTCAAACCATTGAGGATTGCTACCTTTCAGGATAAAGGTAAGATGAGGAGACCCAACCTTTGTAAGTCCTGAACCTGTTAGATGTGAAGATGAAGAACATAGATTCTGTACCTGAAGTACCTGACGTCATATCCCAACTCTGCCTCTTAATAACTAAGTATGTCCCCCAGATATTGGGCAAGCCACTCACTCCACACTGGCTCTATGTCAGTGGCCTGTGGCAAGTTAGAGTAGTGCCAGCCATGGTGATTACTAGAGTTTTAAAAATATTTCAATGTAAAAACAAGGTCAAGTGGCAGACTGGATGGTGCCCAGGAGCCCAGCTAACTGTTGAGATTTGGGTGATGGCTATACTAAAAGGAATATTGAAGAGGGTAAGATCCCTGGGTAGACAGACAGTCCCTGTCCTCCAAGGGCAAAAAGGCTTTACTGCTTAAAAAATAAGGCTCTGAACAAACAGGAAGATGGATTTGGAATGAGCTTTGCCTTTGTGATTACCTGACAGTTCTGCTGATTAAATAGGCCAAAATTCATGTCCAGACTCTTGTATGTGAAGCAGATGAAATTAAGGGACCAACCAGGGCTGGCTAGAATGTTAAGGGGCTACTATCCTATCTGCCCCCAGTCCAAGTAACCTCCCGCCCCAGCTTGAATCTCTTAATCTACTGTCCTGGGGCTAGAAGGTTCAGTGAGGCAGGACTCATTAATCTGGGATCTCTGACTTCTTCATCATCTCTGGTTACTGAGTCTGATTCTCTTCTTGCAGTGGAGTGAGGTGCAGCAAATGCTGAATGGGACACCCCTATACATGTACCAGGACTGCCCAATACAGGAAAGTGGAGACACTGACCACTGGCTTCGCTCCAATTGGATCTACCGAGGGGAGGAAGCTTCACGCATCCATGTGGAGCTGCAGTTCACCGTGCGGGACTGCAAGAGTTTCCCAGGGGGAGCTGGACCCCCGGGATGCAAGGAGACCTTCAACCTTTACTACATGGAGAGTGATCAGGATGTGGGCATTCAGCTCCGACGGCTTTTGTTCCAAAAGGTGCTACTGCCCCTTCCTGCCATCCCACCTCTGATATAATGCTTACCTTGATCCTCACCGTGACCCAGCTCAGGCAAGGAGAAACAGGGCAGAAGCTAGAGGCGAGTGCAAATGCAGAATAAGGGAAAGAATGCAGGATAGGACACCAGAAAGGCTGAACTGAGTACCATTGGCTGTACCCTAGCTTTAAGGGCGTCATTTAACTTCTCTGAACATTGGTTACCTCATCATGTAACAACCTTATTACTTGCATCCACTGATTATAGGCGGATGCTGTGGCTGAAAGGAGAAGTGTAGTGTGGAAGTTTTTAGACTTACCTCAGTGCCCATCATTTTCATATGTGACATGTCCCCAAGAGCATTGCTGAAACTACACAGGACAGTTCCTGGCTGCCAATCATTAATACCGTGCTGTTCTTTCGTAGCATGGAAACAGTAGAATACAAAACAGTCCGGAGCTTATTAGGGGTTGTGTGCTCATTTTTTTCCAAAGAGCAAAGGTTGTAAAGTTTGTTATTGGTAATAAATTAGCTATGACACATTCTGTAACTGATCACCTCATTGGCACTAGACTTGGGAACACCTCCCAGTAGTGGAAATTTTATGGCCGCTAGCATTCCACTGTCTGGGTCCAATCCCAGCTTATCGTGTCATAGCTATACTATCTATTAGAAGGACTAATTTTTCTGTAACCTTCATTGCCTTCTGTAAGGTAAGATGGTAACACATCTTGTCTCATAAGGTTATTGTATGAGCTATACAACATGTCTACAATGTGCTTACCCTGAAACCTCATACATCATAAGCTCTTCCATCATGGCTATATAAATTGGGCATTCCTTTTATTAAAAAATATTTATTTATACATATGAGCAGTTTTCAGACTTTGGAATATTTTTATATGCATGTCTTGGGGCTGGGGCCCAATTCTAGTAACAAAATTCATTTATTTTCATACATGCCCTACACACGTAGCTTGAAGGAATTTTATACAGACTTGTTAGTATGACTGCATTTTTTTTTTGCTGTGATCTTACATGAGATCTCATATGGAAATTTCCATTTGTGGAATGCTATAGGCATTGTCAGGTTTGGGAACTCTTCATGTTTTAGACTTCTGGGTTGGCAGTCTTCAGCCTATGTTAAACCAAGCGCTGTGTGTCATGCAGGGATAAAGTGTGGGCTTGCCATCATTCCTTCTTCTCCCCTAGGTAACGACCGTGGCAGCAGACCAGAGTTTCACCATCAGAGACCTGGCATCTGGCTCTGTGAAGCTGAATGTGGAGCGTTGCTCCTTGGGCCGCCTCACCCACCGTGGCCTCTACCTAGCTTTCCACAACCCAGGTTCCTGTGTGGCGCTCGTGTCTGTAAGAGTGTTCTACCAGCGCTGTGCAGAGACTGTGCATGGCTTAGCCCACTTTCCTGACACTCTCCCTGGACCTGGAGGTTTGGTAGAAGTAGCCGGAACCTGCCTCTCCCATGCACAGATCAGCCCCGGATCCTCAGGCATACCCCGCATGCACTGCAGCCCCGATGGCGAATGGCTGGTACCTGTGGGCCAGTGCCGGTGTGAGCCTGGCTATGAGGAAAGCAGTGGCAGCGTGGGGTGCACTGGTAAGAAATGGGCTGGTAGGAAACCCCAGGGACTGTCTGGGTGGGTCTCCCAGGTAGGCCTTCCAAAACAGGGCTTAACTTCCATGATTTTTAACCTGAGTGGCATGTCTGCAAGGTTGTTCCAGTTCTAGGGAGTAGGGTAAAGAAAGAGTATGTAGAATTGGTTCTTTCTTGTAAAAACAAAACAACAGAAAACAAGGTTCTGCTTTCTCTTTTCAGCCTGCCCTACTGGCTTTTACCGTGTGGACATGGACACACCCCATTGTCTCAAGTGCCCCCAACACAGCATAGCGGAGTCTGAGGGGGCCACCGTCTGCACCTGTGAAAATGGACATTACCGAGCCCCTGGGGAGGGCCCCGAGGTAGCATGCACACGTAAGTCCTGCAACCAGGGCCTGGCAATCTGGCAACAGGTGCTAGGTCCTCATTAGGGCCAGGACTTCCCAAGAGCTTACCAAGTGCTGGGGACCCAGGTGCTCTGATGATACCCCCTTCCTGCCCTTTGTTCTCTCTAGAACACAGAAGCATGGTTACACACTACTTCTTGGGTAAAAGTCAAATCTCTCAGGAGGGCTTTGGAGAACATCAGTAATTGGGATGGTGGACGGAAGCAGGGCTCGGTAGCTCAGGTGGGAGCAAAATGGGCACCTACTTGATGGCTTCCCTTCTCCCACAGGACCCCCATCAGCTCCCCAAAATCTGAGCTTCTCCGCGGCAAAGACTCAGTTCTCCCTGCGCTGGGAGCCCCCCACAGATACAGGGGGACGCCATGATATCACATACAGTGTGGAATGCTCGCAGTGTCGGGGCTCTGCACAGGATGGGGGTCCCTGCCAACCGTGTGGAAAAGGCGTGCGCTTCTCCCCAGGGGCTTCCGGGCTTACCGCATCAACCATGCAAGTGGAAGGCCTGGAGCCCTATGCCAACTACACATTTACTATCAAGTCCCAAAATGGAGTGTCGGGTCTGGACGGTTCCAGCCCGAGCAGTGCTTCCCTCAGCATCAACATGGGGCATGCAGGTGAGGCACCCGGAGCAAGCCTAAGACCACAGGGAGGAGTGGTGGGCAGGAAGCAGTGGAGATGCAACGTAAGTTATCCCCACTTTCCTCCCAAATTCAACCCTGTCATCCTGGGTGTCCAGAGTCGCTCTCTGGCCTGTCACTGAGGCTGGTGAAGAAAGAACCGAGGCAGCTGGAGCTGACCTGGGCAGGATCCCGACCCCGAAATCCTGGAGGGAATCTGAGCTATGAGCTGCACGTGCTGAACCAGGTCAGAAAGCTACATGGAGACACCATTCAGTATTTTGCTATACCCTAACAGTCCTAACTTGGTGTATAGCATTGGGGGGGGGGGGGGCATATCCAGAACACACTGGCTTTCTCAGGATAAATGTCTGCAAAGGTCTCCAACCCTGCTGTGGCAGCCCACCCTGTCCAGGCCCTTCCATGTCTGTCTATTTCTCTACCGAGACTGACTCAGCACAGTCTCATGAAGTAAATCTTACCCACAGGATGAAGAATGGCACCAGATGGTTCTGGAACCCAGAGTCTTGCTGACAAAACTACAGCCAGATACCACATATATTGTGAGAGTGCGAACATTGACCCCATTGGGCCCAGGCCCTTTCTCCCCTGACCATGAGTTCCGGACAAGCCCACCAGGTAGGTTACCTATCTCTTCTCCCCACCCCCTCCCGAGCACGCAGTTGTGATCTCATGGAGACACTTCCGCTCCTATTTTTTAGTGACCCTGCTCTCTCTATATGCACATAAACGTGCCCACTGAATCTCTTTTAAGGGAGCCATAGAGCCAGTGTCCACTTAAAAACTGACCCTGAGTGTACTCAGGTCCCTACCTTTTAGCCTCTATCCCCCTAAGGGCTGCAAGCCCCCAGACTTCTGACGCTTATGCCCAGTTTCCAGGAGCCTGACCGGAGGAGAGATTGTGGCCATCATCTTCGGGTTGCTGCTTGGAATAGCTCTGCTGATCGGGATTTATGTCTTTCGTTCAAGGTGCTGGCCCTGTCCTCCCCACCCATTCATCTGTGACACCTTTGCCTTGTTAGAAGCCTGTAGCCTTGATAATCTTCCTGTCCCCTAAAACCAAGGCTCAGATATGCCCCACACCTAGCTCTTATGTCTAACAAATTTGGCCAGAGCTCACGGGACCACTGAAGTTTCCCTGAGCCCCTGAAGAAGTTGCGCTACCTCCACAGGAGAGGCCAGCGACAGAGGCAGCAGAGACAGCGTGACCGTGCCACCAATGTCGATCGAGGTGAGCCAAGTGTGTGTGTGTGTGTCTGTGTGTGATGCCCAGGTCAACTCTGGGAATATGGGTGAGTTATGTTGTCCCTAAGGAACTTGTGTTTTGCCATCTAATTAATTTTGGTTAATTAACTCTGCCCTGATGGCTGTCAGCAGCTCGGATGCAATAATCCACTAACTTGTGGTACTGGTGCAGAGCCACTCTGAGCTCTAGATAGTGTTCTTCATCCCGGTGGCCAGATCTGTGGGCTAAGACCAAGCAGGAAGGGTTTGAAGTCCTCTGAGACACGTGGGCTTCCTGCCTGTCACCTCATTAGGTGGCTCTGCCAGTGGGAGCGTCTGCTGTCTATTTGAGTAGCTGGCATTGAAGGGAGGCTTCTTCTGGGAGTGGATGAGCTGTAAGTGACTCGGACAGCATGGGGTCAGAAGCTGGGCCACAAGTCATAGGAAGATTGAGTAACTCAAGGCTGGGAATTGACTCCAGTGTCTAAGTTCTGGATACCGCTGCGGACCCTGAACAGTAGGACAGAAGACAAGAAAAGGGCTGGGATCCACATGGAGGCTTCATTGCTAAGAATAGAGGTTTTTCTCTGCTTGAGCTAATGCCAGGCTCGCCCAGTGAGCGGAGAAGTACTGAGAACGGGCTCAGCTGTCTGCCCTTCTTCCTAGCCCCTCATGCTCTGATCCCTGAAGTGTATGTGTGGGAGTGACTGAGCCCTCTTGTCCTTTGCAGAGGACAAGCTGTGGCTAAAACCCTACGTGGACCTCCAGGCCTATGAGGACCCTGCACAAGGAGCCCTAGACTTTGCTCAGGAACTAGACCCAGCCTGGCTGATTGTGGACACGGTCATAGGAGAAGGTAGGCCTTGCTGTGACCCCAGCTGGTCCCCTGTGTGTGGTAGCACATGGCTGCTGGCAGGTTCCCTTCTTCGAGCCTGAGTTTCCAGGTGAGCCCATGCTTGCTCTATCCTGTATCCTTGAACTGCTATGCCCTGGAGCAGCCTCTGCCTCCTACACACTTTGCTCTGTGGTTATGGGCTTTCTGATAAAGAATGTTAAACACATCATCTCTGCCCATAGAGGTGACACCATGCCAAGGTGCAGGTTGTTCTCAGACAGTTCCCAAAGCAGGAGAGAGTCAGAGTCTTCCTAAGTGAGCATTTCACCCCATCAGGGACCCAGTGTCCTTGGGCTGCCCCAATCCCCTGGGTCACCATGGAAAACAGATCTCAAAGGAGAACAAAGCTCGGTAGTGTCCTTGTCTGTGATGCAGCTGAGCCAGCAAGAGCCGTGACCAGGCAGCTCACTCACAGGCCATGGGCCAGCCTCCTGTTATTTGGGCACTAGCCCTGGCCCGGCTTGTCCTTCAGAAACACAGCTCAGTCCCTCTACATTTAGTGAGTACTTACTTAGGGCAAGCTAATGAGCATGCCAGCCATGGAAGACAGTACTGGTTAGGTTGCAGAGCATCATGATGGTTCCAGACTGTCACTTCTCCCAGAAGGCAACCTGAGCTCTGTCCTTCCTCAGACTTCCAGTGAGGAGAAACAGGACTGGAGGGTGTCACTGCCTGATCATGGGATAGTCTGACTGCACTGGGACACAATGTTATTTTCCTCCCAACTAGGAGAGTTTGGGGAAGTGTATCGGGGAGCCCTGAGACTCCCCAGCCAAGATTGCAAGACTGTGGCCATTAAGACCTTGAAAGACACATCCCCAGATGGCCACTGGTGGAATTTCCTTCGAGAAGCAACTATCATGGGCCAGTTTAACCACCCACACATTCTACATCTAGAAGGTGTCATCACAAAAAGTATGTGCAGTAGTCCCCAAGAACTGGAGTGGAATGTGTGGAACGGGAAGAGGGGTGGAAGCGATGGAAGAGGGGAATAGGCTGCCAAATGGAGGAAACCTGGGTCTGAGAGTGATGTGTGTGCTGTGTCTCAGGGAAGCCAATCATGATCATCACAGAATTTATGGAAAACGGAGCCCTGGATGCCTTTCTGAAGGTGAGGTGGGCCGGGGCCAGCTCAAGAGGGGTCACACTGTGGAGCCTCGTGCCTTGTGGGAGACTGTTCATCCTCTGAAGTATACACTCATCCTGCTACAGGAGCGGGAGGACCAGCTGGCTCCTGGTCAGCTAGTGGCTATGCTGCTGGGCATAGCATCCGGCATGAACTACCTCAGTGGCCACAATTATGTCCATAGAGACCTGGCTGCCAGGAACATCTTGGTGAATCAGAACTTGTGCTGCAAGGTATCTGACTTTGGCTTAACTCGCCTCCTGGATGACTTCGATGGTACCTATGAAACCCAGGTTAGAGCCCCATCCATGTTCACATGTACAAGTCTTCTGATAACCATGTGTCAGCATGTGACCTCCGATTCCCTTTCCACGTTGGTTTGTACTGCCCATGCCCTGAAACATCATGCTCTGTGTAATGCCTTCTCTCAGGGTGGCAAGATTCCCATCCGCTGGACAGCCCCAGAAGCTATCGCCCACCGGATCTTCACCACAGCCAGCGACGTGTGGAGCTTTGGGATTGTAATGTGGGAGGTGCTGAGTTTTGGCGACAAGCCCTATGGGGAGATGAGCAATCAAGAGGTAAACCTGGACTATCTCCCCATGTCATCCCTAATACACTCCGTCTCTTCTAAAATCCCGGTCATTTCCTATGAGTATTTCTTTTCCACTCCAATTTTTGACACTATTTCCTGTGTTCCCGTCTTTGTTACTTCTTTGCTATCCTGGTCAGGGCTGCTTAGAAGGTACATCTCAGCAATCTTGTGTAAGTGGTTTTCTAATCTCTAGTTTCCTGCATAGGCATCTCTACCTATCTCCTGCTACAGGTAATGAAAAGCATCGAAGATGGGTACCGGTTGCCCCCTCCTGTGGACTGCCCTGCCCCTCTGTATGAGCTCATGAAGAACTGCTGGGCTTATGACCGTGCCCGTCGACCCCACTTCCTGCAGCTGCAGGCACATCTGGAACAGTTGCTTACTGACCCCCATTCCCTAAGGACCATTGCCAACTTTGACCCCAGGTAACTACGTTCAAAAAGGATGGGAGTTTGGCGGTCAAATCTGAAAAAATAAAAATGGGCTTTCCATCCTATCCACCGAGTGCTGGGCCCTGGGTTGCTCTGCACAGGCTCCAGCATGAGAGGTAGCATCTAGTTCATGCCGCCACCGGGAAAGCCCAGGCTAATGGAGGCAGGATCTGTCTGCCATGATGGTAATTTGACGGAAGGTAAGAAGCAGAGAGCACACTAGCTGGGTTGAATGTGGGGAGTTTTTAAAGATATGATTTAAAGAGTTGGATCTAGATTGCCCACTTCACTCTATTTCCCTGCTTGTCACTCACTCCCACTATGTTGCTTTATGACTGGGACACCACCTCTGGTGTTCCTGTGGCCATCTGAAACTTGGGACACTTTCTTTTCCCTGTACACATATTCTTGCATGCGGCAGAGAGACTTACAGATTTGACATATCTTGGAGGACCTGACTGGTACAAGTGCTCTGCTGCAGCCTGGAACTTGCTCCTGAGAGCGTAGGCTGCTAGACTGGGGTGGGGACAGGAGGCAGAATAGGCCTGACTACATGGACAGTCTGGCAAGAGCTGAATAACAACAGGACTCAGACAGGATGGCAACCCTGAGAATGGGGAGGCCAATACAGGGGAGCCAGCCCTGCTGAGAAGGTAGGACTCTGTGAGAACAAGAGAAGCTGACCAGCTTCCTAAAATTGTATTTCATCAAAAACATGGCCAGAATGTAGAGAATGAAGTTGAAGGGGGGAGGGATCAGGTTGGCGACAGGCAAGGCTGGACTTGAAGTGCTTTATCGGGAAAGGCAGCCTGGTGTACTGGCCTCTGTATCAAACCCACCATATATAACCTTGTTTCTGGGAGAAATTGTTTTCCATGTTCCAACTTTTGAGACTATCTTTTGGAGCACAACTCCCTCGGACGCTGGAGACTGTGTGTGCTAATCTTTCTGGAATGCTGCATATTTTTTCCCCCAGCAGATTTACTTTGTTAATGGTTTTTGGCTCTGGCTGGCTTTCCTACAGGAACACTCATTGTATTGTGGCTATCAGAGAATAAAAATAATAGTCAGGGTTGAATGTGGCAAATGACGGCTGCTCCTAGGTGGCCATCTTAGGAGAAAGCAAGACAGCACCTTGTTCCAGGCCACTTCTCCGCCTTCTGATTTATCTTGGTCAGGATGCATTCATGTCTAATGGGCTGGGAATTCACTTTACTAGGCATGCCCCTGGTAGCCACACTCCCTAGATCTACCCATGGAACAGATCAGTCAGCTACCCACCTGCTCCTTTGAGCAGAGCCAACCAGAAAACAGGCCAGGAAGTAGCTTCAGATAACAGCCATTATGTGCAGCGCCTAGATGAAGCCATACGTAAGCATCTGACTACAACGTGATGGCCCAGGCCAACCGGCTCCTGTATATCCCACAGGGTGACCCTACGCCTGCCCAGCCTGAGTGGCTCTGATGGGATCCCTTACCGAAGTGTCTCTGAGTGGCTTGAGTCCATACGCATGAAGCGCTACGTTCTGCACTTCCGCTCAGCCGGGCTGGACACCATGGAGTGTGTGCTGGAGCTGACAGCTGAGTGAGGAGGACTCTGGTGCCAGGCAGCCTGGGCATGGGAGGGCGGTTGAGGTTTGAGCCTCTGGACTCAAGGCCTCCCTTCTCTCTTCCACAGGGACCTGACACAGATGGGAATCACATTGCCAGGGCACCAGAAACGCATTCTCTGCAGTATTCAAGGATTTAAGGACTGAGTGGCAACTGAGAAGATGCTTCAACCCTCTGCCCACCTCCATGAGCAAGGAGAGGGCTGTGGTCACTCTGTGGGCCCTTCCTCAGCCTATAAAACGTAGGCTATTGGTGCTGCTCCTGCCCATTCAATGAGGACTCTGCCTTTGGACCTAGGAGCCTTTGTTTATAAAGGGGGGGAGGGTACAAGTGAAGGGGATTGTGGGTGAGTGCTGGGGGAGGGTTTAATATATATACTTATATATGCATATTATCTATTTTTGTAAATAAACAGGATTTGACTTTTCATCGCTATCTTTGATCTCTTTCCCCTGTTGATTCCCTCTATTTCAAACCCAAGAGTTCAGGTATTATCAAAGAATCAATTACTACTAGCAATTCTGGAAAATGAGGTTTTATAATCTTAGCTGTGGCCACAGCCTAGCAGCACAGGGCAAAGTGGGTGTCCAGGCTGCTGGAGCTAGGCTCCTGGAGGGCGAGGCTTCTCCACCCTCAACAAGCACATTGCATAGACCGCTCAGGCCAGCCAAGGGCATTGGTGCAGCAGTGAAAGCAGCAGCACTAAACGTGGCCCTTGGGTTAGGGACCTCAGGATGACGGGCAATCCCTGCAGGAGAAGCAAGGGTTGGAGCCCAGGGCTGGGCCTCAGCACCAGGACGGGGCCTCAGCAACTCTAGGCCATGCTGAGGCCCTGGGTCGGGGCACTTGAGACACTGGGGAGGGGTTTGGAATGCAGGGAGATGGAGGCAAGGATTGGTCTCAGTGTGGGTGGTCCGTGGTGGGGGATGGACCTGCGGTCTGGAAGAAGGCCCATCCTCAATTCAGGTCTGGGCTCTAGCAGTGTGGCACTTCCGACAAAGTACATGGCCATCCAGAGGGAAACAGCCGTTGTCATCTGCCTCAATGGACAGGGGCTTCCCACAGTCCTGGAAAGGAGGAAGGGTATGAGGGACCATGGCCAGGAAGGTTCCTGCTTCACTGCACTAGAGCTGTATCTTTAGTAGAAAGAACAAACGATTCATAGGCTTGGGGCTGATGCGCTGGTCTTGCATGTCTTCCTGACCGTACTACCTTCCCTGCTCCTTATCAGGCCTCTCTTGCACGAAAGGCAGAAGCAGACAATGTCCAGGAACCTCCCTGCTGCCAGATCACTTCAGGCTTGGAGCCTATCCCATCCTACCCCAACTTCATTCCGACTTCACTCAGTGCTTTTCACTTCCATAACCTCTGACACTCCAAACCCACTGCACATATGTGAGCACACACACAAAAACAGGCAAACCCACCACTCTTCCCTCCCATTGGGAAGTCTGTAAGTTTTTCCAGGGCTCAAAATGACCTCTGCAAGACAGAAGGGACAACTGACCTCACACTTGTAACACTTCATATGAAAGTTCTTATCCAGAGCAACTACTCGCACGGTCTCATCGCGGCCAGGCTCAGGCATGATGGGCTCCGAGCAGACGGAGCACCTTGGAGCATATTGCCTAAAGGGTCAGAAAGCAGGTCCAGAAGGCTCAGCAAATGCAGGCACCTCTGGCTTTCAGCCCCTAGGAGTGCACAGGGTAAGGAGGCACAGGCTGGGTGGCCACAGGAACACCTCCTTATTCCACATACCTGGGTGGAGCAAGTCCATGAGAAAGGCCAAAGGACCAAGTGGCACACACACACAGCAGGCCCTTAGCAAGAGGGATTTCCTTCCTCTCCACTCACACAATGCTTCATCTTCCACACCTCGGTCATAGGTGTTGGCTCCCACACCCTGGCCCCACCTGTACTGCAGTTTGCCAAGAACCCCAAAGAGGGACACAAGACACCTCCCTCTGCATGCACCTCGAGCCTGACCCCAGAGAAAGCAGAGGGATCAGGAATCCTGGTTACCCACACAAAATCCTGCAAATGTATCCCCCCCACATACTGTCCAAGATGAGGACAGACTTCAATCTTTCCATCCTGCAGTTATATGCTGGTGCTGTGCCAGCCAGCCTTCAGGACTATTACAGCTCTAGAAAGAAGCCTGTACTCCAAGCAGGTGAGTCCAGAGAAACTTTGAGAACCCAGCCTGCATGTGAACACAAGTCACACCCCAGGAAATCCAAGGGAGCCTGAGCTAACATGGAAGCAGCCTGAGGCCACAACTCTGGCCAGCAATCAAGAGCTACAGTCTGTGGCTGACCTGGAGTTAGGTGGCAGCCTGGTTTCCAGACAAAACATGAATGGAACGGAAAAGAGACATGAAAGGTGCTCACTTGTGGTAGTCAGGGACACAGTGGGGCTGATTGGCCTGGTCCACGATGAAGGAGGTGCCCTCCAGGGGGCAGGAGCAGACCACACAGGTGAAGCACTGGGGATGGTAGGCTTTGCCAGTGGCCCTCAGCATGCGGTCAGTGATGGGCTGCCCACAGGTGTTACACTTCTCCAGAGTGTCCTAGCAGACCCATCAGAGCAGGTGGTGAGGGAAGCGCCTCCCAGAACTCACCCAGCCCCACCCCAGCCAGAAGCCCCAACACACACTCACAGTGTAGCAGCCCTCACAGTAGGGCGCCCCCTCCAGGCTGTAGAACTGCTGCCCCTGCAGCTGCTGCTGACACTGACGGCAAGTGAAGCAGGTGATGTGGAACAGTTGTCCCAGCGCACGGACTGCAGGCTGTGAACGGGCCAGTGGCTGTTTGCACTGGCCACAGGACTCTGGGAAGATCAAAGACTGTCATCGCAACAAGGACAGAAGCTCACAAGACTCTTGTGAGTTCACGCCCAGCCAACATACCAACAGGGGAGGAGTGGCTGCTGGACTCACCATTCACAGCCACGCTCTGCCTCTGAGGGTTCTCCATGTCGTGCATCAGCTGCTGGGTCAGCTGTTCCAACTCCTCCACCTCCTTCAAGGTCAAGGGTCCTGGGCCTCCAGGAGAGCGCACCTAAAACCCCAATGTGTTTTCTATATTCTCCAAATCCTCCCAGCCGGGCCAGCTGACCGCTTCTGACACTGAGACTCAAGCTTCCGCCTGCTTTCCTGGATGCTTGTACTCTACAAGCTCCTCTCCCCCCTCCTTTCCCTGACCCCTAGCACCACACATAGAAATATAGGGGCATGACTGACCTTAGCTACATCTCCTACAGTGGGACATCCTCACCCATAGAGCCCAAACCCTTGCACCCGGAAGCAGTCAAATCAGAAGAACTAAGCAATGGAAACCACCCATATAGCAGCTCAGGTCACAGGAGCACCAAACACATCAGGCCACATACCAATTTCACAGAGCATGCTCAGACAGTCCCCCTTCCCAACAAATGCCACACTCTGTGGGCACGCACACCTACCCGTCCTGCCAGCTTCTGAGTAGCCCCTGTCAGTGTGAAGACGTAACACAGGCAGGAAGCACAGGTTAAACACTCAAAAGCTTTGGGCAGGTGCTCTCACTCTCCTGACACCCTGGGTCCTTCTGTCCCAAGTGAGGGGCTGAGTGAGGGTTTTGTAGTCTTTCCCCATAAGTCTCCAGGTCCTGGGCCAGCCCATTCCTCCTATGTAGAGGATTTTGATGGCTAAAGACTATAGAGGGGAGGGCATGTCTTTGAGTAGTGATAAGGCACTTCAGAAACCTGAGAACGTGAAGAGGGGCTATCTGACCTGCACCAGCATGTCTGGGTGAGTCTAGACTATTGTGGGGGTTAAGGACACTCAGGACACTGAGACCCCATCACTTGCTGATGCCTCCACCCCTTCATCCCCTGAGTCACTTCACTGTCCTCCTCCACCATGCTCCTCTTATCCATCATCCTGGAATTGTACTCAGAGCTCTACCTGCCATGCTGTGCCTTCCCAAGGAAAGCACAAAAGTCATTACTGCAGACCTTAGCCACTTCTAAGACTGACTCCTGCAGTCTCCTCCTCTTATCTAACGAACAAGTGCTTCGCCTTGTGCTCTCCCAAGTCCCCTTCTCTGCACGTTGAGGGAGATGGACTCAGCTCATCCTTGCTCTCTAGTAAATGCTACTATAAATGGCTGTTCCCATCTTGAGAAGGATAAACTATTCAACCGCACGCCTCCCTGTGGGTACCCATGTCCTTCCTGCAGGACACTATCAGCTGCTGCCTTCTCACCCAGCCAGCGGCAATATCACTGTTCAACACCCACGGCTTTAACACATTCTTCTTCAGTATCTTCTACCTCAGGACATCTTGAACCTATCCACTTCTTTGGTCGGAAGATCCTTCCCAACTATCCCCACCTCTCCTTTCACCACGTCACTAACTGCATAGTGAAAGGTCTACAGTGCCCCAGGACCTGTCCTTGTGCCTTGTCAATCAAGTCCCTAGAATGGCTTTTTCACTACCTTTTAACAAAGGCCTCTTCTACCACCCTAGGCTATCTGGCCCAATCTCTAACCCTAGGCCACAGCACCGCCTGTTTCCTGTTTCTGCCTCCACACTGCAGAAAGTAGGTGGAGAGACACCGGAACACTGCAGAGCTCCCAAAACACTGCAGCACCTGCCACACCCTCCAGCCCCACCTTCTCTGTCTGGTATTTGGCTCTACCAGATTCCCAGTTGCCTTCGCCACAGCTGTTTCAAACCTTTTCCATCTCTCTGAGCCCCCAACAACTTCGCCCCCTTCTTCACCCTCACCAATGACCTCATCCCTTAAAAGCCTGGCAGCTAGCCAGTCTAACTTCCCTCATCCTTCTTTCTCTCCAATCA
>CM053763.1:4169390-4322937 GCA_028658305.1 Pachyuromys duprasi
GGGGGGGGGGGGGGACACAGAGACAGAGACAAAAGAGAGAGACAGAAGGAGAGAGGAAAAGAGAGATACAGAGAGAGACAGAAGGAGAGAGAAGAGAGGGAGAGAGAGAGACTATAGTCTGATTTGAGCTCCTAACAATCCTCCTGCCTCAGCTTCCATACTCAGCTTCACGGCCAAACTTTGAGATCAGACTACACCACCAATTTCCATGTTTCCACTAACTGTTCACTCAACTTTGCCACCACCATAGGGCACAAACAGTCCCAAGGCCATTTACCAAGTCCTGAGTCAAATCTCTGCTTACCTGAGTCCTGCTCCCTAAGCCCAAAATGAGGAACCACAAGGTCACCTCAGCCACATCTACAGATCCCATCCTAAGACCCTCTTCCATCCTCTTAGCATTACCCAAGGTTCCTAAAGCCTCTTAATTTCCTACTATGGAATTCTTGGAAGACTTGTCAGCTACCTTTCAGTGTGTATGACTGTGTTTACACCTCTGGCTTGAGGCCTGCCCCTGCATTACAATCCCATATTAGCTGAATGACAGCTAATGTTTCAGCTGAGAGCAAATGCTCAAGCCTATTGCTCAACATACTGACATCCGGACCCCCCCCCTTCCCTTTCAAACTATTTCCCTGTATGCACTTCTCTATTTTGTCTGCAATATTGTTACTTCCCAACATACACGGGCTCTGAAACTCCCTGGCATGCCTGCTCCTATCCCTGCTGCTTATCAGTTGCCTCCTTCCATAGGCTCTTCCTTTGGAACAGCTCTTATCCGTGGGTCTTATTTCTCACTGCAACTAATACTACTGTGGCCCAGGAGTGAACTCACCTGCATCACAGATCTCTCTACCTCTAATATGCATCTCGGCTGGAAAAGCTTTGCATAAAGCTTCCAAAAGTATTACTTTCACCAGTGCTCCTGGCCAAAGACACACTATTGAGAAATCATCAGTGATTCTCCAACATGCACAAGCTCCCTCCCTATTGGAGATTTTATTCAGTAGTAATTCTATCCCCACCAATCTCAAGTACAGCTCAAAATTTGTCCCAAAGGAACCCTGTGCTTTCTGTTCTCCTTGAATTTTGCTCAAACTCTTCCTACCTAAATACTATTCTCAATCCTTTCTGGATTCTCAAGTCCTCAAGTACTTGAAGGCAGACCAATCTCATGAAGTTGTTCCTAACTTGCCAGTTCCCATGCTGGTTCCTACTTTCAAATCCTTGTAACTCAGATTATGACCTATGGGAACTCAGCAACACTTTTTCCTACACTATTTCTAAGTACATACAGACATGTACAGTTATCAGTCAGATGACCACTAGGTCCCTTCAACTCAAAAGATCTCTTCCCCTCAACTACCTACCAGGCAACAATTGCATTTTGAGCAACAACTGTATTATGTGCTAGACTAAGAAAAGCTTACTTGATCTTCACCTGTTTGAGATGGGTAGTTATTTCAAAGAAAGAAGAAAAAAGAAAGGCTCAAAGTTTGCCCACTTGACTAGTGGGGTCTAACAGCTTGTGAGAAATAGGCTGGAAATTCTACCCCAGACCTATGACTTCAGAAGGCTGAACCTGTTTGAGAGAGCTCTCTTGTCCATGTCCCAGCCTCAAGAGCACAGAGCACAGTGCCAGGCCCTCAGCTGATGCCGGACCAGCAAGTGTTTACTAGTGTTGACTATACCTGTATCTCTAGATGGGCCCTTGGGCCCTGAGACTGCTCAGAAAAGCCAGGAGAAGCCCAGGCATTAAGCCAAAGCCAAGAATGGGGAAAACTAAGGTTGGGCTAGTGATCTCATCCTTCCCTTTAACATTCTGGAGCAGAGGCACAAGGGAAAGTTGGACCCGCAGACCCAGGCCCCAGCTAGTACCAGACTTCCTCTAGAACAACTTTCTCTCTGCCCTGCCAGATAACCCCACACTTCCCCCACTGCCACACCCACTCTGGCTCCTCTGGTTCTCTACCCCACCCTCAAGCCACTTGCCCTTTATTCTGCCATCCTATTGCATGCAGACCCTGGCCTCAGCCTGTGGCTTCCTCACCTGGTTTTGGTTTTGAGCTGGTGGAGGCACTGGGTGCTGCTTCTCTTGAACTAGGGGCTTCTCCTTCTGCTGAGCATAGGTGAAGCTAGGGGGCTGAGGGGACCCTGTGCCCACAGAAGGAGAAGCTTCCAGAGGCACCAGTTTTTGACTGGGCTGTGACCCAGGTCCACTTGAAGCACCAGGGCTGAACTTGGAAGCCACAGGAGTAAATTTAGGAGCCACTGGAGCAAACTTAGGTGCTGGTGTTGGAGCCTGAGAAAAGGGACCTCGGGGCTGTGTATTAGTGGAAGACACAGGCAGGGGCTGGACCTGGGGCTTGGCCTGAGGCTGGACAAAGAGCTGGACCTGAGGCTTGGCCTGCGGCTGAGGTGCTGACTGGGAGCTAGAAGGGGCCTTCCAAGGAGGCAAGGGTGCTGTGCCTCCAGAGGCAGGCTTGGTACTAGGCTTGGGAACAAATGGAGTGGCAACTGGTGGGGGTACATATCCAGATGACACCTGTAAGAGAAGCAGAGGGAGGAAAATACACTTAGAGGAGGCTGTCACTCCCTCCTTGTGCCCCCTCCTCTCCTTCTGGGCCCAGCCTTTTCTACTGCCCTGCCCCTTACCCGGGCTTTGAAGGGATCGTTCTTGGTCATGTCATCCAGCAGTGAGGACAGAGAGTCGATCTCCAGGTCAATACTGCTCACTTTCTCCCTGGGCTGGAGGGTCAGGGGTCAGAGCACCCATCCCAGTCTTCCCTCGTCATCCCAATCCCATCAGGGGAGAGTTAAAAACTCCTCTCCAGTCCACAGTGGTGTTCCCCACCCCACCTCTCGCAAAGCAGCCCTGTAAGGCCTCCCTACCTGCGCCGGGAGCTGGGTGGGGGCCTCCGGTCCTCCCTCTTCCTCCAGGGGAGGTGGAGGGGAGGGGAAGAAGTCCTCCTCCAGAGGAGCAGGGGGGAACGGTTCCTCGATCATCGGAGGAGGCGGAGGTGGGAAGGCACCTCCCAGGGCACCCTCTGAGTCGTCGCCGTCCCCAATAAGGGGAGGAGGGGGCAAAGGAAAATCTGGGTAGGAAGGAGAGAGAAGGCTGTCAGTACTGGCCCTCTCCCCTCAGCAGGCAGTTCTAACCCCCTAATCCAAGAACTCTTTTCTGCATCCCTGTGCGGACCATAACCAGGGGCTCAGGACGCCCTGGGAGAAACAGGTCGAGAGAGGCCGGGACTAGGCTGAGGAACCATGCAGCTCCCGTTACACTTCAGAGAACGGATCCAGAGGGGAAGATTCCTGGCCCACATTCCCGCCTCCCACCCCCAGGCGGGAGACTTGGAACAGTCCCAAGGGTCCTGGCTCCCAGCCAGGAGCTCCAAGATGAGGTAAGAACATCTGCTCAGGACAGGAGAGCCACCCAGCGCCCAGCCCCCTCCGCAACAGCCTTTCCAGACACCCCCAAATCGCCGACCCCCACCTGGCTCCCGAGAAAGACCGGGGCCCCAAGCCCAGCCGCATACCTTCCGGGGGAGGCGGGGGGATCTCGCCCACCCGGCCCATCTGTGCTCGTTGGGCCCCAGCTGCCACAGAAGGCTCGCTGTCCCCAGGCCGGAAAGGATTCACTTTGGGCTTCGGGGCCACAACCGGGGCGAACTTCTTCTGCGGGGCGTAAAACGCCGGGGCCGAGACGGAGACCGAGATCGCGGGAGGCAGGCGGGGGGCCGCCATGGCCAGGCCGGGCTGCTGGGGGTGGGTCGCCAGGTTACGCAGCGCGGTGCCAGGCTGACACCCCTTGGTCCAAGCTCTCCCTCGGTGACCCTGTCCGCTCCTCCCTGTGTCCCCTTCCCCAGGGCGGCCAGCTCGCTCCCCGCGCCTTACCGCGGGCAGGAGCTTGAGCGCCGCGTCTCCGGTGACCGCCTCGGCGCCGAGTCCGCGGACTCTGCGTCCGGGTCCGGAGCAGCTTCTAGCCGGGCGGGGAGGGACGACACGCAAGGGAAGGGAGGGAGGGGGCGGGGAGAGAGCGGCGCCCAGACCATACAAGGAGCGGCCCGGAGAGGGGGCGGGGAGAGGCCGGGGAGGGCGGACCGGGCAGGAAACTCCCCCAGGAAGGGGCCCGGGTCCTGCCCCGGGCTCCAGGCTCTGCAAAGGTCCGCCTGCGGCCTCCCTACTCACCACCGCCCCCGCCGGGCACAGACCACCCTTTCCCTAGCACAGGCCTCTGATGTCATTTCCTGACCTGCCACCTACCCCCACCTCCCTCCCGACCCGCGGGTGCTGGAGATCTGACTCACGGTCCAGGCTGAGCGAGCCGGCAAGTATCCTAGAGGTCCCGAAGCAGCTCAGTCCCGCAGCAGCTCAGTCCTGCTTCCAGGTCCCGCCTGCCATTGATTGACCTCCGCCACCCCCAGCAGCTCCAGCTCCACGTCCCGCGTGTCCTGTAGTCAGTCTGGGAACGCCGTACTGGGATGGGACCCTGCTCCTGGGTGGGCGGGGATGATGAGGGGACGTTCGCCTTGCTGGCCCCCGGCTTCCAGCCCCGCCTTCTGTAGCCCACTAGGGTGTGAGCAGGAGCCTAAGCGCTCTTGGGGGATGCTAACTTCTTGAGCTAGGCAGCCTCTTAGGGCTTCTAGGAATTCTCTTAGCCCGAGACTCGCCTGCAAATCTACTGCCCCAGGGCGAGAGTCTAGTGCTTTGCGCCCAGGAATGGAGGTGTGAGGGCGCAGTTAAGGTGAAGCTTCTCTGGGACTAACAACCTGCGAAGACCCAAATAGCCTGCGGGGACTCGTCCTTGAGGGTCCTTCAGGAAACCTTCCCGAGTCTCTCAGGAGCCTTTGGGGCGTCAGGAGCTCCTGGGACAAAGCTCGGTGGAGCCCCCCACTGGTCCAACCGGATTCCTCCGCCTGAGACTGTGCCTCAGGCTACATGAAAGACATCTGGCCAAGCTAGTGTCTGATTTTATTACTCTCCTTCCTCCCTTCCTCTTCCTTCGTTCTTTTTGTAAAATTACACACGGAAACTTCTTGCACAGTCATTACATCCAAATTGTAAGAGTCATGCCTCTAGTCGAATAGCCACCCCATGGTGCTTCCTTTGGCTTACACTGTAATCCCCGACTGAGACGCTCCCAACCCTCACTGTCTTCTGAGTTTCTAAATCTTGGAGCTCCCCATCTGCTGCACCCTACTGTCCGGAAACTCTGAGCTATGCTTTAGGGGCATGAAAACTAATCCCATGAATTCAGGATGAGGAAATGGGTATGTTACCTGAAGAGATGGCCGCAGGGGTGCATTCAGGTCAGAGTCAATTAGCGTCCTTGGCCAAGATGGAGTACAGAGGCCAGGGTACCCAGTTTCGAACCCAAAGGAAAAGTTTCTTCTTTCATTCAGTTTCATTGACCCCGTCTGTAAAAGGGGTGGTATGTAATTCGTTTGCCTGTTGCTTTATTTGAAGAAATAAATAACATACCATTCCTGAAATTTCTATATTCTTCTCAGTATTACCTCCATGCAAGTTCCAGGCTAGCGAAGAATGGAAATGCCCAGCCAGTTACCCTAGGCAGCTTTTCCTCACATGCTCCCATCTACTTTGCAGGTCTAGTGTGTCTTGATACAGTCAGTGCCCTTTCCTTCCTTCAACCTTAAGTCTTTAATCATATCTATGACTATTCATTTATTATGTTTCCAGGCCAGGCCACACTAGTCTCTCCTTTTCTCTGTCATCTTAATGTCTCCACCAGTGCTTTGCATTGCATGTGTGGCCCTGTATGACACAGAGTGCGCAGGTGCACATACTCTAACATGCTCAAGCTAGTCCTAGGCCTGTCCCTATGAAGAGCTGTTAGAAATGTGATACTGGATTTACTCTGCATGTTGGAGATTGTTTCTTGGGCTGTTCAGACCAAGAGTTATCACCATCCTTCTGAATATGCCCATGTGGGAAAATAAAAAGAGTTTCCAATAACTTCAAGAGAGTAAAAGCCACCTACCCTCCAAAACCCATCTTAAGGAATATCAAAAAATAGAGCATGTGTAATTGTTGGCAGCTGAACCTATTTATAAATCAAGAATAGGAGAGTGTGTAGGCACACTGAGTTTCACAGACAACTAAGAGCATTCAAGATGCAGAACATTAGAGCTAGGAGTTTTAAGCCAGCCAGTCTAAATACAAATTAGAAGCAAAACAGAATTTCCCAAAGGGTCATAATGACTGGCCCAGTATGTCTCAGGTGGAGATTATAGTCAATGCTATTAAAATGCAGACAGCAAGCTGAAATTACCCTAACAATTCTTGGTGTTTTTTCCTAAGCAAGAAATTCTACTTGATGTTCTTGGCTAGTATGCGTGATACATAGGAAATCAGTCAGTGTCTCTATTTCAAGAGCATACTAGACTATGGAGAGGAAGCAATAAAATGGTCACTGACCTTGGCTACTAAAATAGTCCTGTACATTTCCAAGGCTTTATATCCACCAAGTAAGAGAAAGTATTCCCCCCCCCAAAAGGTATACAGTACAAAGTACGACATTCAAAACATTCATAGGCAAAACAGCATAGTGACCCAAGAAAGAATTCCAAAGCAAAGATGCTATCAGTTTTTCTTTCTATATACCGGCTGCAGGGAGACAGAAAGAGTCATGATATGATGCACTACTTTAAGCACCAGCATACTGCTGAAACATTAACAATGACTGTGATGATGGCAAATGCTCGGGACAGGTACAGCTCAATGATACCGTGCCTGCCTAGCATGCACGGTCATAGTGTGCATATGACATCTTAGGCTTACTCTCCAGCAGCACACCTGTCTGCACAGGCACATGCATCCATGCACCAGTGCACAGACGAGCGCATGTGCACATTCACATACATACATAAACACATGCACACATGCACAGAGAGAGAAAGAGGGAGAAAGAGAGAGAGAATATATTGTCACTGTTGGTTGTTACAGAATTCTAAGCTGTAGGAATATATTACTCCCATTTAATATTCACAATAAATCTCTAAGGACACACACACATATATTCCCATTTGGAGTTAAGGAAACTAAAGCTAACTAGATATTGGAGTCTTACCCTCTCAGCTACATAATTTTTGTAACACAGTATTTTGGCTAGTTTTTTTGTTGTTGTTGTTGTTGTTGTTTTTGACAGCTTGACACAGCTAAAGTAAACTGGGGAAAGGGAACCTCAAATGAGAAAATGCCTCCATCACATTGCCTTCAGGCAAATTTGTGAAGCATTTTCGTGATTTATGATTGATGTGGGAGGGCCCAGCTCACTAGGGGAGTGTCATCTTTGGACAGGTGGTCCTGGGGTGTATATAAAAGCAAGCTGAGCCAGCCACAAGCAGCATTCTTCTATGGTCTCTACCTCAGCTCCCCCTCCATGTTTGAATGTTTGCCCTGGCGTCCTTCAGTGCTGTCTCTGACCTGGGATGTGAATGCTTGCCCTGGCGTCCTTCAGTGCTGTCTCTGACCTGGGATGTGAATGTTTGCCCTGGCGTCCTTCAGTGCTGTCTCTGACCTGGGATGTGAATGTTTGCCCTGGCGTCCTTCAGTGCTGTCTCTGACCTGGGATGGGGCCTATTTGTTGCCACCTCCAGTCTCACTCACATCCCCACTCCAGCCTGGATCTCCACAGACTTTTCAATTCTGCCTATCTGGGGCCTCACTATCTTTCTTTGTATCCTATTACATATCAGATTCTGACTGTCCACGTGGGCATGCATTCTGCATTTGTAAGTTGTTTACAATTCCATTTTATAGCATCACATGGCCAGAAGGTCTCTCAGGATTGTTAGCATCAGTTATTAGCTATTGGGACTAGAATCAGGGATAGGAGCCAGGTGATGGTGGCACAAAACCTTAATCCCAGCAAAGACAGGGATCTCTGTGAGTTTGAGGCCAGCCTGGCCTACAGAATAAATTCCTGGACAACCAAGGCTATATAGAGAAATCCTGTCTCAAAAACCAAAAAGAATTAGAGATAGCAAAAGGCTTTTATACAGTTGTATTTTCCCATGAATGCATTGCTTTTACAATTTAAGAAATAAAGGAACAGAGAGGAGTGAACCTGTCACGTCTCTGCTTTTGCAGAGTACCCTCCTTGCACTAAGTGCTGCATGTCTATGGCTTACAGTTTTTCACTTACAGTCAAAAGTGTTGTTCCCCTGGTTCAACGGACACTTGTTTGTCAGCACAAAAGACTCTTGGGCTTGAGAATGGTGACGGCAGTGAAGATGAGATGGAGGTGGTGCTTTATGGGCAAAGCCCCAGCCAAGCAGCTTCCTGCTGTGCCCAGCTGCCACCCCACCACCTTGCAGAACAATTACAATGCCACTGGGCTTCTGTTCTTCCCAGTCAGCCCAAATAGCTGATGTCACAACCTCCTCTTACATACACTTTCTCTTTCCCTTCCCCTACCTCGGGGCAACCCCTATTTTCAAATAACTTCCATATTCTAGGCACCCTAGTCCTTGCTCTTAGAGGAAAAAAAATAAAGTTATGCCATTGTTTTTTTGTTTTTTTTTATCATCTACTTGTTTCATAGTGCTTTTTTAGTGAGGAGACATAACAATAGCTGGGTAGCCTTCTCCGACATAATCTCTATTATGATCCCATCAGGTGTGAAGTAGCAGTGAGAAGATTATGAAGCCAAGAAAGCCAAGCAGGCAGGAGACCTCTACCCTTAGTGCTGGGCCAGACGGGCACCTAAAAGCATTGCAAGCGTCAGCGCACAAATGTGGGGGCCAGGCAAGGCAGATGGTCAAATGGCAAAGAGTCAGCAATCACAGGAACTGTGAAGGGCAGACAGGAAAAGAGGCCCAGGGCACCCACAGCAACTCGGGCAGATTGCTGGCACAGGGGCTACCGGTAGTAGGGCATCTGCTGTTTCCATCTTCTGCAACCAGAGGAAGCCAGAACCAGAGAGCCTGGCCTAGAAGCCGCAGCATTCGTCACTGAAAACAGCAATGTCATTACAGGGAGTAAACATTTCAGGGAGTCGAGGGTGAGTATGGGTAGGTAACCTGTCATGATGGGAATGAAAAGTACTTACATGGAAATGCTTCCCACTACTACTTCCTTTTCAGTAAGGTGGCTGAACATCAGACACCCACCCAAGAGGCAGCTCTGACACAGGAAGTGGCTGCTCATGAGTTAACCAGCAGAGCTTGCTTATCCTAGTTGTTGCTATTTACCTCAACACCCAGGGGTAGGAGCTACGTGGCAAATGGCTGCTGTATCAGACAGAGGAAAGGAGTTTGCCCAGAAGAGCAGATGCCGAGATCACTAACTTGCTCAGTCAAACTGCAGCAGCTCTGGTACATAAGTATGAGCTATGATACTTGTGCTGTTCCCCCAAATCTTCTAGTTTCAGCTGAATTGCTGCAGTTGGCTTAGTAGCAGCCCAATGAAGAGCCTGGCACAAATCTAGGGCCTTGGATACATTTACTGACTGACACTGAGTTTCAGAACCACTAGAATCCAGAGTAGATGGATGATACTGTATTTTCAAAAAAATTCAGGATCATTATGACATCACGACTCATTCCACCACCACCCCCCAACTCCCTACTCATACTCTGTTGATTCAACAGTGTTGAGCACCTGCTACATGCAGGACATTCTGTGGTGGGATAGAATATGAACAAAGTTGCTTCTCAGCCTTTTGTTTAACATCAAGACTAGTACAATCCTGAATGAAGGCAGATGTGCTTGCTCCCAACCTTCATAAATAGTCCACACCCTTAGGGGATCTACGAAGGTAAATGTTCATCAAATGAAAGCAGCATGCAGCTGTTCTAGAGACTTGAAAGGCCATAGAATTGGGTCACTATTACCTAGACCCCAGCGATCAAGAAAAGGATGTCCAATACAAAATCAGGAATATAGGCATGTTAACTGGGAGGCACAATTCCTGCAAGACTGTGACATCTAGAGGCAACCCCTGCCAGGACCCCAGAGAAGCAAGCCCCACAGGGTATCTGAGGATGAGAGGCAGTGCAGGCTGAAGGAAGGCTGGATGGGTTAGGGGGAACAACAGAGCTCGAGGGAGGGCTGTAGCTCTATCTTAAGAACAATGTGGAGCTACTTCAGAGTTTTAGGTTATGACAAGAGTTCAGAAATGACACAAATGCCACAGTAGGACAGTGTGATAATAACAGAAACATGTGTGTGCTGGTTTGAATAGGTATGACCCCCCTCCCCCATAGACTCATGTATTTGAATGCTTGGCCCATAAGGGGTGGCACAGTTAGGAAGTGTGGCCTTGTGGGAGTAGGTGTGGCCTTGCTGGAGGAAGTGCATCATCGTGGAGGCTGGCTTTCAGGTGTCTGAAGCTCAAGAGTTCCTACTGCTATGGATCAAGATATAGACCTCTTAGCTTTTTCTCCAACACCATGTCTGCCAACACACTGCCATGCTTCCCACCATGACGATTATGGACTAAATCTCTGAAACTAAGCTTTATAAGAGTTACCATATTGTCATGTCTCCTCACAGCAATAAAGTCCTAACAATAAAACCCTAAGACAATGTGTAGTCAAAAGGCTGTGGTAGAACAGGAGGAGCAAAAGAGAGATTTGCAGATGAACTAAAGAGATGGGTTAGAGTTTAGAGACCTTAAATTGTGGCAGAAACTGAAGATGGATTAAATGTGGGGAAGAAGTGAGGAAGACATTATGGGCCTGACTCAGCTTTTGGCTTCATGGCATTTACATGATACGTTTTTCCCTTCAGGGTCACAGCTCTGGAAATATGAGCTGTTTCATTCTGACCTGCAGAGAAAATAAGCCAGTGCACAAAGGGTAGTGTTCTATCCTCATCCAGAACATAGAATTATACTCAAGTTTCAAATGTATAAGTCATCTGCCCCTGCATAGTAATTTGAAGATATTCTTTGCTAAGAAATTCACCTGTCAATCACCTATACTTAAAGGGTTTCAACCCATGGTCACCAGGCCCTGTAAACCTTGTGTCTATGAGAAGATATTAGCAGAAAGCCTTACCTCCTAGCAACTAAGAAGTAAGGTGCCAATACTCACTTTGAGGACAAACCACTATAACTAATTTTCTTTCACCAGCTAATACCTCCTAAAGGTTCCACTACCTCAGCAGAGTGCCTCCGACTGGCAGCCTAGCCTTTAGCATATGGGCCTTTGGTTGAATGTTTATACCATTCAAACAATACTGCAAACATTGCATGAGAAGTTGAAAACACTTAGGAAGGTGAGCCTTGAGGGACACCATCATCTGGTGGCTAAGTAGAAGAGCAGAGTGCCCCTTTCTCAGATTCAAGTGTGACCCCGGTTTTCCCAATCTCCCATGTCCTCTAGCAGAAGAAAATACAGGATACTCTCTCCTCTCTACCTTCCTGCACTCACTGCCTTCCCTCTGTTCTCTGCCTGGAAAACACAAGAAGGCATCTCATTAATTACCCTAACTCTACATATATCAGTCCTTTAAGAAGCCCTCGATCTTCAGTTCACCTTACATCTTACTTTCTGGCTCAATTCCTGAACCTCCCTGATAGATCTGGAACTCACAAGCTATTCCCAGCAAAAAGCAATCTCTCCCTTCATGCTGTAAGCTGCATCTGCCAGGGACAGCCTCCTCTGTAGCCCAGTCAAGTAGCAGCAATGTCTTTCCACCACAGCCTTTGTGCCACTAGCACAAGTGTCTCTTTGGATCCTCACTGCCACAGCTATACAGTACCCCTTTGTTGTGCCCTAATGTCTCCCGGCTTTCAACATCAGGTCATCAAACTGTTAGCTACTTACTGCATGTACTTGTACAATCCTTTATCATCCTGGACCATACACCCTCATTTTTAGAGGATTGCTATGTTCTGGTTCACTGTCAGTCATTCCAAAATGACTCTACCATGAGTTTTCAGTCATTTTAATATCCTTGTAGGTGACTCTTCACTGGCCTCGTTCCTTTCATAGCTTTACCCACAAGCACCACTTCCTCCACAAAATATAAAAGAAATAAAATGTGAACCACACCCATAGCTTTTTTTTAACTCTTAAAATTCAAGGCACTAGTTTGAACAATCTACTTTCTTTCTTTTTTTTTTCTTTCTTTCTTTGTTTTTGGTTTGGTGGTAGTGTAGGAGTATCTCAACTTCATGTATGTTTGTGTACCACTTATGTGCCTGGTGCCCAAGGATGCCAGAAAAGGTTGTCAGATTCCCTGAAACTGGAGTTACAGATGTTATGAACTGCGTCTGTGTACTGGGAATCAAACCCAAATTCTCTGGAAGAGCAGCGAGTGCTCTTAACAGCTGAGCCATCTCTCCAGCCCATAATATTCTTTAAAGCAATATGTTTAAAACCCTACCATTTCCATGTATAGCTGACACTTTAAAAATTATTAGTGAAATATTTCTTTTTAGTGCTAACTCACGAGAATTCATTCTGTATTTTACAGTATAGCACATCTTTAAAAAGTATTATCATATGTTATTTGGTAATTGCACATATATATTTGAATACAATGTATTTAAATCATATCCATTTTTCACATCCCCTTTCTAACTCTTTCTGGGCACATACACACACCCTCAAACCTCGTGTCTATTTTTCCTCTTCCTCTTCTTTTGCCTCCTTTCCCTACTCCTCTTTATAATCCACTGAGTACAGTCAGTACTGCCCATATATGAAAAAGTATAGCGCCATCCTATAGCTCAGAGGCAGCATACCATAAGCCACATTGTTAAAGAAAACTGAGTCAGTCCACTCTCAGCAGCCATCACCTGCCAAAAGCTCCTCAGTTAGGAAAAGGGTCTTGTGATCCTGTCCTCGACAGTACATGGGTTGAAACAAGTCTCACTTTTTGTGTGTTCATTATTGACACATTGCGAGTTGCCACCACATCACAGAGCAGTTCCTAGTAAACCTTGTGCCCCTACTTCACTCTACTTCTTTCATCTTCTGGCCCGCCTCTTCTTTTGTTAACTCAGTCATCTCTTAGGTGCACTCTTCATTGCTATGCTCCCACACCAGTTTAAAGTCCTTAGACTAGTGATAACGCCACTTTCTTGAACCGACTCCCAGTTCCCTGTGACTCCCTCTTCCTCTTTAGTGTCTGCAAAACCTAATCGAAGGCTAACCCCTGCTGCTCCCATGTCTGCAGCCATGCACTTCAGCAGGGTTGGAGGAAATACACAGAACTTCCGGCTAGTCCCATTTGAAATCCATAACAATAAGCCTCAAGTGCCTCTTGGCAATTAATTTTGCTTCCTCATTAGTCTCCTAATTTTCCTGTCCATTTACTTTGCTAGTCTCTAGAAAGACTACTAGACCTTATCTTTAATTTACTTATCATTCTTCAGCCTCACAGACAACTGATATCCTTGATTCTGGTTTTTAGTGAAGAAATCAAACTAATTGAAAGATCTTTCTAGCCACACCCCTCTCACCTGTCTGCCAGAAAAATACCTTGACCTCCTCTATTCATTCTGTTCTGACAACATATGCAAGGTACACTTCTACCTTGGAGCCTTGCACTTGACATTTCTTGTGCCTAGTTTGTTCTCCAAACTCATATCATGTGATTTTTCCTAGGCATACATAAAGGTCACCCTAGACAGGAATTGACAAGGAAAAAGAAAATCCATCCAAGCTCATCTTGGTGAACCAATGAGTTTATAGGGGTTAATAACAGGAGGGTGGGTGCGGGATTACTTACAAGAGCATGGGTAACTGAAAGGTAGTTTGTATCACCTAAAAGCCCAACCCCAGCATAAGCAATATCTCACAGAAAGTTGTTCCCCAGAGTTACAACCTCCCAACTATTCACTAGTACTACATCTCCAAGACCATGTCTAGAGAACAGAGCAGAGTGGTGACAAGAATCTCAGAAGGGGCCTTTCTGTTCTTACCCCATTCCTTCTGTGATGGAATGCTACCATCACCGTAGACCTCGCTTCTCTGTGCTGTTCTGTTTTTCTTGCGGCCATACTGGCAGGCTAAGGTACTCTGTAGGCTATTATCACACACTTCATGATAGCTGACAGTCATGCCACATCCACACGAAATAGCTGTTACAACCTCCTATCGAAGACACTCCTCAAAAATAATCCAAACTAAAACAAACTAAAACAAAAGCGCAGTAGTCTTCAGCTGTATTCCTTTTCCATATTGTGAAATATTACCTGACAGAAGAAAAGAAAGAAAAAAATATTTTGACTCAATGAGTAAGAGCCCATCTTGGTGAGGAAGGCATGCAAAGACATGCAAAGGGCTTAGTCTGGAGCAACAGGAATGTTTAACAGCTACTTGTTTCATGGTTCCAACAGGAAGCAGAAAGGGTCAGGTTCAGAAATGGATCTTGGGCTATAACACTCAGAGCCCATTCTTGTTGACCCATGTCCTCCAAGTGGGCCACAGAGCCTTTAAAAGTTCTAGCTACTCCGAATAGTTCCTCCAACTAGGGACCAAATATTCAGGCAGATGAGCCTGTGGGAGCATTTTCTTTTCAAACAATAACATCTATTCCTGTCCCTATAGGTTCATGGCCATCTCAAAATACAGAACACATCCAGTTCAACTTCAAAATTCCTGATGGTATTAATAGTTTCAGCACCATTCAAAAGTTAAAAGTCCTGGTCTGGTTGCAGCCATCACGTGAGTGAAAGAGTGAATACAAATACATCCAAATGCTATAGCAGAAGAAGCAGTCTGGTGTGATGCAGGCTTTTCTCAGGGCCCACAGATGGCAGCTCTCTGTGCTGCACATGGCTCCCCACCCCACACAGCTGAATCAAGCAGGCAGGCTGGGAAACAAGGCCAAGCAAGCTTATGTCATGTATAGGATTCATGGCCTGTCTGGAGGCCTTGCATGCCCGGTTCCTAAGGATGCAACTTATAAATTCTTTGAGATTATCTTCCATTGACCCATTCTGCCATTGGAAGAAATCTTATAACCTGGTGGATCACCAAAGCAGTCCACAAGCACTCGGAGATGTGTGGGCTGCCATCTGCAGGCTGCAAGAGCCTTGGCCTTAGGCAGAACCACAGACTCCACTGCACTATCGGTGGCCTTCACTGTACAGACTGGAAAAGGCAATACTTTCCGTCTCTATCATCTAATGCACACAATGTTTGCAAAATTCAGACCCAACAAGCAATTAAGGGTAGCAGAAAGAAAAGCCAAAAGTTCAAAAATACTTTTTGAGACTCAAAGTCTCAATCAGACTTAAAAAACCGAAAAGAAGAATTAGGTACTTTCAATCTATAATGACAAATAATGAACATCCCCATTCCAAACAGGAGGGAGGAATGGGGAAATAGCAAGAAAGGGTTGGACCAAAGCAAGACTGAAATTCAGTAGGTCGATCTGAGACCCTGTGTCTCTATGTAAGGCATTCAGGGTTTGCATGGTAGCATCATGTGTGCTACAACAGGCATGGGCAGCCCCATGCCACGGCCCTTTCACCTGCAGCATTATGTGTGCTTTTTCCTGGACTGGCTACACTTGATTCATGCAGCTTTCCTCAGCACATTTTCTACATTCCTGGCATCTCCAATTTCTTGAAGCTTACGCTTCACCATCAAAAGTTTCACGCATTGACCTCTTGGGGCCTTGTTGAAGGAAATTTGACTCTGTAGCACACTCGCTAGCTTTATTGATTGACTTTTGTTGTTGTTGTTCTAAAACCTTGGCTCAAGCCTCCCTGTTCCTGTTATTCTTGCATCCTGCTGGTCTTCAAAACCAGCACCAATTAGATGGTACCAAGCTCTCTTGTCAGCTCAAGATGTCCTCTTCTGACAAGTGTTGTGGCTGACACTCTCAGAAGACATTTTCTTAGATAACCTGGAGGCTCTATCTTTCCTGACACTTTTTAATGCATGTTTCTCAAATTAGTTTTCAGTTTAATACTCTGGAGGCTTCTATGGGTTGGGTGGTTCTTCCATGTTGCAAAGTGCTTGGTTCCTCTTTAATTGCATGGATACCCTTAACAACTGTGGCTGCCTTTCCCTCCCCAATTTTTTCTGAAACTTGAAACTTCCTCATGCCAACTTGAAACTTCCTTTCCATACCAAACCACAAACTTTTCTCGTATTTCTGCTCTACTTTCTGGTCTTTGCCACTGAAAATCTGCATAACAAAGGCCAGTGAGCAATGACCATATCACAGCCTGGACGCTATACTGTCTTCCAATTTCTTGCACTGAATTAATTAGTTTACTACTTTTTAATTAAACTTCACCAAAATCTTGAGGTGACATGCAGAGCATAGCCAGATTCTTTTCTAGAACACAAGAATGACCTCTAGTCCATCTCCTGAAATGGCCCTTGTTTTCCCTCTGAAACCTCAGAAGCGTGGTGTTTACTAGCCACACTTTTATCAGCACTCTGGTTTTCTGAACTCCCACAGACTGGCCTACTAAGCTTTGCTTACAGCATCCTAGGGTTTCTGTAACCCAATGCTCTAAACTCTCCCCATTCCTCTGCAAACCAGGTCCAAATTAGCATGAACCATATGATTAGGCTCATCCCAGTAATGGACCCAATCTTGGTGCCAATTTTCTGCCTTAGTTATTTTTGCTTTACTATGAACAAATACCTGACAGAAGCAACTTAATGGGGGAAGAATTTATTTTTGACTCATGATGAAAGGACTTAGAGTTCATCATGGTCGGGAAGGCATGGCAGCGTGATCTGTCTGAAGTAGCTGAGCATTGTTCAACAGCTATTTGTTTAGCCAGGAAGCAGAGGGAACATGCAGTAGATGAAGGTTAAGACACAGACTTTCAGGCCCTTCTATGCAACCCAGATCCATTTTCTCTAGGAGGGTTCCACCTCCTATAGGTTTCAAAACTTTCCAAAGATACCACAAGCTAAGAGTTAAGAGTTCAAATACTAAGATTGTAGAACAGTGGTTCTCAACCTTCCTAATGCAGTGACCCTTTAATATAGTTCCTCATGTTGTGGTGGACCCCAACCATTAAACTATGTTTATTGCTACTCCATAACTGTAATTTTGGTATGCTTATGAATTGTAATGTAAATATCTGTGTTTTCTGTTGGTCTTAGGCAACCTTGTGAAAGGGCCAGTCCACCAACAAAGGGGTCATGACCCCCATGTTGAGAACCACCGCTGTAGCAGATTATTTTGTATTTGAACCACAGATCTATATCATTTCCTTTCTCAAATTCTGTCTTCCTGGTTAACTACTTCATGACTACCCTGTTTGGAATTATACTAAGCAACACTATTTCTTTTCCTGACCACCCTGTTCAGAACTATGCTTACCAAATCTATTTATTTTCCATCTCACCTTTATTTTCACTTCAAAGTACCCATCATCTTTAATATATAATCCAGCCTTTTGCTTCAATATTTATTTATATATTACAAATACAAATATATATATATATATATATATATATATATATATATATAAAATTTAGTGGGTTTTGTTTTGTTTTTGAGACATGGTCTCACTGTGTAATGTAGTCTTGGCTGGCCTGGAACTCACTACGTAGAGGAATCTGCCTGCCTCTGCCTACCCAATGCAGGCATAAAAGGCATGCATGACCACGCCCAGTCTAGTTGTTTTGTTTTTGTTATTGTCTTATTGTGGTCTCTTCCCCCACTACTTCTGACTTGACTATAAACCCCAAGATGACATTTGTTTTGGCCTCCGGTAGTTGGAGCAGTACTGTCATGTGGTAGGTGCCCCATAAGTACTTGTGACTTGGGATTAAGAAGTTGTAAAGAAGAAAAAGGGCAAGCCAGGAAAATGGAAACTGTTAGGAAGTAGTCAGATGTATGAAATGTCCCTGGTGCATGCACAAAGCAGGTCTGAGATGAACAGAATCTGCCCACAAAGACTGCACGTGAGCTGCTTCAGGAGAGTGAAGGGGCAGACAAGGTGAGCTGAGGATTGCACAGCAGTGAGAAAAAGGAGAAGACAAGGTAAGTGTCTGTGGCTTTTGAAGCAACATGACTGTGAAGGAAAGTAGAAGATACAGCAAGACTGACACAGTACAGCCTCCACCTTAGAACAGGAAGGCATTGTCACTCTCTGCTCCTACTAGTTTCCGCCTTCAGTAAGAGGGGTCAACCTTGGCCAGCAAGATGGCTCAGCAGGTGCAGCTGTGCAGACCTGCTGACCTGCATCTGACTGCGGAACCCAGGTGGTGGAAGGAGAGAAACATTTCCGAAGTCGTGCTCTGACCTCCACACGTACACTGTGTCATGTGCCATATCACACAAAAGAAATAAATGTGGGAAAAAAAATTCTAAGGTGGTACTGGAGAGGTGGTTCAGTGATTGGGAGTAAACACTAGTCTTGACCAGGACCTGAGGTCTGTTTCCAGCAGCTTATAATCACCCTCATCTCCAGTTCCAGGGAATTGGACACCCTCTTTTGGCATACAAAAGGAACTGACACTCAGATGTGCACACACACAGACACACAGGCACACACATTACAAATCAGAATAATCTTTCAACAGTCAACCTTTACCGCCGCTAGCACGCACACACATACGTTTGAAAAGAAATATATAAAATGCTAATAGTACAAGATATAGAGAGGAGTGATGAACTTTCGTTTTGCTAGTCTGCATATAAATTTTTTCTACAATGAATGCATATTGTTTGTGTAACTTTTCTTTAAGTTAGAGCAAAGCACACATTACTTGAAATTGAATTTCAGCCACCTTTAAGTTTTCTCAACTGGGTGGAGCTATGAACAGGCAGAATAATCATAACTGACTCACTCAGTGAACAGTTTGCAGGTGGTCTCCCACCCCAGAGGGCAAAGACTGTTCTATCAGCTTATTATGACAAAACCTTAACTAAACAATGACCTCTCCTGACACTACACACCCATTCTTAGACACACAGAACAGAAGAACAATTAGTTCTCTGGAAGTCTTAAGTAACTATGGATATGATATCAATATCATATATGTGTGTATATTTATATATAACCTGCCTCAAAATACTGTTTTAAACTCATAGCAAAGGAAAATGAAGCCTGGGTTTATTTCAACAGTGTTTGATGTTACAATTTTAAAAAATCATAAGCCAGGAGCGGTGGTGCACAGCTTTAATCCTAGCACTCAGGAGGCAGAGGCAGGTGGATCTCTAAATTCAAGGCCACCCTGGTCTACATAGTTCCAGGAAAGCCAGGGCTATACAGAGAAACACTGCCTCAAAAATTTTGTGGAAAAGCAATCTAACAGAACTACTAAGGAAATGTAAGCTAGGGGAAAGAATGGGAGCCTAAGAATGAGAGGACCTGGATACAGAAATTGTGGTGCATTTACACAATAGGATACTACTCAGCAATTAAAAACAAGGAAACCATGACATTTGCAGGCACATGGTGGGAACTAGAAAAGATTATCGTGAATGAGGTATCCCAGAAGCAGAAAGACACATATGGTATATACTCACTTATAAGTGGATATTAGACATATAAGATAAAAATACTAAAATCTGTATACCTAAAGAAGATTAGCAAGAAGGAGGACCCTGGGTAAGATGATCAATCCTCATTCAGAAAGGCAAATGGGATAGACATTGGAAGAGGGAGAAAACAGGGAACAAGATAGGAGCCTACCACAGAGGGCCTCTGAAAGACTCTATCCAGCAGGGTAGTAAAGCAGAGGCTGAGACTCATAGCCAAACTTTGGGCAGAGTTTAGGGAATCTAATGAAAGAAAAGGGTAGATGAAAGACCTGGAGGGGGCAGGAGCTCCACAAGGAGAGCAACAGAATAAAAAATCTGGGCCAGGGTCCTTTTCTGAGACCCACATAAAGAGAAGGCCACAGGGGTGCCTAGAGGAGGTAGTAAGACTCCGGAGAGTAATAACGTGTTAGTTGCTCCTTTCTCCAAATGCATATGAACTGAATCTGCTGTGGTGAGAAGCCTGGTTTCTAGTTCTAGGATCTGTTTGTCCCTCCAGGAATAAGGGGTATGAAACTGTCAGGAGGGTCACTGAGGCTAGAGTAAGTGGCTATGTAAGTCTCTGTGCTACAGACCAGATCCTTCTCTTTCTCCACAGCTCTTGGGGTTATTATAATTAAGTGGTTCTTTGACTTCAGAAAATTCCATCTGTTCTTGTTCTCTGAGATTTACAAATCCCTCACCTCTGACTTCTGGTTGCCTAACTGCTAGGGCCTGCTTTATAGCTTCCTAGCATCCTACCTGGTCTGCTACAGCTTGTGACTTGGGCACAATGACAACAACATCTCAATGCCCTTTGTGAATGTTGGGATCTAACAGGAAGCATCAAGAGAGCACCAGATCCTTGGAGAGAGAAACTGTGTTCCACTCTTCCCAGAGCCCTTGTACTGGCATTACTCATCAGGGCATTTAGATCGTATCTTAGTCCACTTTTTGTTCTATCACTGATGAGTAGCTGCTTATGCTAAGTACAACTGGTACATAACATCGCATAGCAAAATTTCATGTGTAGCTACAAAGGGGAAAGGGGGAGGCCTTAAATGAGTGCTAAACTTTCTCAGTACCCACTCTTACAGTACTGAGCCCAGTCCTGAAAGGCCTCGCTTCTCCTGCTAGAAGGACACTAATCTCTCCCAAGGACAGTACTTTCAATGATCTAACTTCCCACTGTGCTCCATCCTTTAACAAATCCACCATCTCTCAACTCTTATAGTAGGAAGGAAGCTTCCAGTACATGAGTCTTTAAGGGACAAGCTATATCCAAGCTGGAGTAGATGGGACCTTCAAATCAGAAGTAATTCTCTGCTGGGCTTTCATTCAGAACGGTTTAAACAAACCAACAAACAGGTAAATCCATCCCATGGATGATCTGAAGCATAGCTCTCGTGAACATCTCCTGGAAGTATTTGTTTGTGCACAAGCATGTACTGGACAGGATCCCATGCTGTGTGGGCTGGTGATGCTGGTGATCAGTTTGCTTTCTCCTTTTCATCCAGTCCATGGGATGGTACCTCTCACTGCCAGGGTGCATCTTCTCTCTTCACTTAACCATCTCTGGAAACACCCTCTGAGGCATGCCCAGAAACACGTCTTCTATTCCATTTTAAACCTAGTCAAGCTGACAGTAAAGATTAACCACATCCATGAGGGAGACTTTTGCACATAGGAGATGTGTGGCTGGGAACAGCACCAAAGAGAGTGCTCGTCACCCTGAGCCATGCCTATAAACTTCTTTACCCGATGAGCCATGGGGATGAGCCTAGCTTAGAGAGGCAAAATTTGCAAATGTGTCAGACTGCAAAAAATTAGCCAACTGTGTTGGCCTACTGTCTTGCAGATCTGAGATTGGTCAGCCCAGGCCTTTCTGTCTCTACTGCCAACAGAAGGCAGATAGCATCTGCTGTGGCTCATGCTGTTTTATAGAGCTAACGGCTTGAAGTTATCATTCTTGCCTCAGTAGACTTGTCTTGTCCAGTGTAGGACCGTCCACCAGCACAGAGGTTGGGAACCCATCTCATGATTGTTCTGAGCACTGAGCTGAGAGTGGGAATGTGAGAAAGAGAGCTCCACACACCAGCATGAAGAGGAGGGCTACCATAACCCCAAGGCCAGCCGGAACTGCATGGTAAATATCAAGCTTCCTCGGCTGTTGTGAGAGACCATGTATCACTCTCTCCCCCACAAAAGGACAAAAACTCAAATACATTAAATATGTTGTCATTGCTAGTTCTCAGTCTCTATAATTTCTACTCAGTCATGGTTTTCCCATTCATCTTTCCCCTTCCTGGTGCCTTAAGCAAGCAGTGCTCCTGTGAACAGCTAGCTATGAGTTGCCCTAAAGCTGACTCAGCAAGGGGGTTTTCTGGACCTCTGTCTTTATACCTCAAGATACAAACTCTTTTCACAGATGTTAAGTGGAATGTGAGTCATGAGTACCATATGACAGCACCTGAGACCTCTTGCTCCAAGCCTTCCCAAGGAAAAGTGATTGCTTTTCTATTTCCGAAATTTGGAATGATAAGTAGATGCATCCCTTCTTAGCTTATGAGCTCACCTTAATTAAAGAAAGTCAGTTGAAGGGTTTGGGAAGATAGCTCGAGGAGTAAAGAACCTGTTGTGCAAACGTGAAGACCTCAGTTTACACCACATAAAATCTGGGTGTAGTAGTGTGCATTTGTAACCTGAGCACTGGTGGGGAGGATTATGAGGCAGATGGAGGCAGTTGTTTCTCCAGAACTCTCTGCCAGTATACCTGATGTATAAGCACCTACTTCATAGAGAGAGATTTTGCCTTAAAAGACAAGGTTGAGGAGCAGGAGATATGGTTCAGTGGTTTAGAGCACTGGCTGCTCTTCCAGAAGACAACGGTTCAATTCCCAGTACCCACATGATTTCAGGTGGCTCACTGCCTATGCGTAACTCAGTTCCAGGGGATCTGACACCCTCTTCTGGCCCTTGCAGGTACCATGCAAGCAAAGTGCACACAGGCAAAACACTCGTACACATAAAACAAAACAAACAATAAAGAAAATATAAGGTGGACAGTAATAGTGAAAGATGTCCAACATTGACTCCTGCCCCTGCAGACGTGGACACACACGAATAAGAACACATATACACAAGGGTCTCAGCCGTAAGGCTACCATGTCTTCCTCTTATGGCTTCTGCAAATATACACAGAAAAAAATCTTTTCCACATGCAAAGTGATATTTGCATATTATCTTTTCCCTCTACCACTCCCATGTCCTGACTCAGTATATGAGTGACCTTGTCTTCTGCTTCTCAGAAAGAGATGCCATCTCCCTCATCTTACTAAAGCTAAAGCCATGTGACCTGCTAGCATTGGCTCACTTTCCCCTTTGCTGGGATGGAGAGCAGTGAAGGCTCCCTCTATGTGAGCCTCCACCCACCTCCTTACCTGCTCAGGTAACTAATATTGCCTGTTCTTGGACTTTGAATGTCTCCTCCTCAGCTGGGATTTTACCAGCTCTTTAACTTAACTGGATGTCTCCCATTGAAATGAAAGACACAGATATTTAAGATGAAGGGCTTTGAGGATTTCTCTTTGTTGAGAAACATCACAGGGTTGTGCAGTGGAACAGGGGCAGAGTGTGTATATTGGTGGGAACTCTTTATCCTCTGAGCTAAAGTACCCTCTGAGAGAACTCCCAGCGAAAGGAATCACACACCACCAATCTCCAGAAAATCTTTGTGTATCACCTGGTCATTCCATTTGTGACTTTTAATCAGATTGAATCTCAAAGAACAAGAGAATCCTCCACTATGTATATAATTAGAATTAAGGAGGCTTCAAATAGCTTTTTAATGCCCTGGTCCCTAATACAGTAATACAGATGCTTTTTACATTTATTCATTTTTAGATAGGGCTTCATATAGCACAGATAACCTTGAATTTGCCATATAGCAAAACTAACTTTGAATTCCTGATCCTCTTATCTTCATCTTCCAGTGAAATGGGATTACAGGCCTTTGCCATCATATCCAGCATCAAATACTGGAAAAGAATGGCCATGGAGAATTCAAGAGCTAGAGGATGAGACGTTCTATGAAATGCTGCCTTCCATGGCTGCTGGAATCATGAACATGCAGCAGTTGTGAACTATAAAAAGACTGGCCCTTCAGCAGCCCATCACAGTTAGGGGAGGTACCTGCAAGCCCCTTTAAGGAGCTGTTGACTGATAATTGCTTCCAGATTGGGAGCCAGATATCATTTTTCTTCAATGGTGTAGCCACTTTGGGTTCTAGGGAGAAGAAGGGATTTAAAGAGAAAGGGGTAATAACAGGGAATGGGAGCTAAATTTACTGTATATGTACACAAAACTCTCATTGTCTGAACAAAACAAAGACCCAGGGCTTCATGCATGCCAATCAAGTGCTCTATCACTGAGTTATACACCGACCTCATTGCTTCTCAATAAAATCATTAAATATAAAGTATAAAAATCAGATGAATTTTTGAATATTTTTAGTGATTTCAAAGGAGTGGTGAATAAAAAGGATACCATAGGAAAAAAATCCAATGGCTGTTTTGTATTATAAGCACCTGCTGTCACTAAACTTGACTGTGTCCTTCTGTCCAGGAGGTAACCCAAGGGGCCACAGGCATGTACTGAGAACAACAAGAGAAGGGAAAACACAGTTTCACCTTGGGATTCTGTTCCAAAGGGAACTAGTTAGGAAGTGCCACATGGGGCACCTGCCAGAGCCTCATATTTTAAGACTTTGGAAATGAGTTAATTAATGCTAGAATTTGGTTGAGGATCAAACTGTGAGTTCTGGTTGGGTTGAAGTTGTGTAAAACACGGACATTCCTCAGGAAATCCCATCAATTACTTGGATAAAAAAGATGGAAGGCAAGAAGGATATGTATTGTTTTAAATAAACTAATAATTTTACATTACAGCTTGCTTTTTAATGATATTAAAATCTATTACAAATGCTTTTTTCATGCCAACTAATGTAACATTATTAACGGTCACATAGTATGTTATTACAGATACGTACCATGATTTACCTAGATAGTCTCAGGCATAATGTAAATTGTGCTGTAAGTGATGCAGGCTAAATTTTGGTCCATGTTGTATTTTTATTTTCTTAGAATATTTGTGTGAAAAGAATAATTGTAAAATAATTTACAACAATAAGAATACAAGTATTAATGATTTAAGGAGTATGTGATGTGAGTACCGGCTAATCTTTTGTCAACTTGGCAGAAGCCAGAGTCATCTGAGAAGAGGGAACCTTAATTGAGAGGGTGCCTCCAACAGATTGGCAAGTCTCTGGGATGCAGCCCACTGTGGGAGGTGCCATCTCTGGGTAGGTAGGTCACACAGGGTTATTTAAGAAAGCACACTGAGCAAGCAAGCAAGCTGTGGGGAGCAAGCCAATGAGCAGCATTCTTCCATGGCCTTTGCTTCAGTTCGTGCCTGGATGTTCTTGCCTTGAGCTCCTGCCCTAACTTTCCTAGATGACGGACTATAAGCTGTAAGATAAAAATAAATTCTTTCCCTCCCAAGTTTCTTTCAGTCATGGTGTTCATCACAGCAGTAGATAGCACACTAGGACTGGCTGTGTTCCAGGGAATTGAACTCAGGGCCTTGCATATTCTAGGCAAGGGATCACCCAGACGTTTTTTGTTGTTGTTGTCTTGTTTTGTTCTGTTTTTTTTTTTTTTGTAAAATTTTGATTTGAGATAAAAGTCTCACAAAGTGACCCATGCTGGCCTTGAACACTCTGTGTAGCCCAGCCATGCCTGAACTTTCAGTCTTTCCACCAGGCTTCATAAATCGCTTGTGTTAAGTCTAAAAGCAGATGCAATTTTAAATATTTTTATATGTAAGATCAGCACTATCATATTGTCTTCCAAGAAGCTTGTTTTGGTTCTGAGAATTCGAACTTTTAAGCCTTGGCTCAAAAGAGCCAGGGAATGGAAGAGAATGCTCATTCTGTGAGAAGTGGTGAGAAGTAACTGTCTTCGCAGGGACCAGAAGGCAGCTCGCTAGAATCCCAGATCTGTTTTAAATCCAAACCCCAGACCTGCAGGTAGTGTCAGTACCGGAGATAGAGTTTGCAAGCGGCCCTTCAAATCCATGACTTGGACTTAATCCTTGAATTCATATGTTAATGGTATTCGGAGACAGGGTTTAAGAGCAATCGTAAGGATTAGAGAAGTTCACAGGGGTTGGCATTAGCAGCTTTATGAGAGAAGGAGGCTGAAACGAATTTATACAGCCTGTCTCCCCTGATACTATGTCTTGAGTGTTACAATGCATCAAGGCCCTTACCACACTTGGAGCAGTTGGTGGCACCAGGCTCTTGGCTCTCCCAGCCTCCAAACAAACTTCTAGTCATTTTAAACTTCCTGGTCTCAGGTATTTTGTTATGGCACCAGAAAACGAACAAAAGTATTTTTTCCCATATCTTCATCGGGGATTTCAATGGAATGTAACTTCTCAATCATAACCTAGATGTCACAAACTTACATCTCTAAACCATGTTCTTTCTCTCTGCTTCAAACCCCATTTTCCTCTCCCTTTCTAGCTCCAGGAAGGTTAAAAACAAACAAACAAACAAGCAAGCAAACAAACAAACAAACACAAACTTTGGAGAGCAAGCTGACCCTGAAGTGTTTGCTTCTCTGCAGTGGTACTACTCAGACCTGCTTGCTCACAGTTTGCGTTTACTGGTTCGGCTAAGACGAAAGGATCTACTTGTCCTTTATAGTCTGTCTTCTATCTTGCCAATTGTGATAATAATGCCCCCCTCTTTTTTTTGATTGCCGCAACTCAGATCTCCCTCTCTTTTCTCATAGGGCCCTTGATGTAGTGCTGACCCTTCTCGGCAGGGGGCAGTATTCTCCCTTTGCTGTTTCCGGACATCACACAAGGCTCAGAAAAGTTGAATCTGCTTTAAAACCATGTCTGGATGCCGGTTTCGGGTCCTGATATATTCATTTTCCTTCAGCTGCAACAGAATTATTCCCATTCTCCCCCCATCCGCAGCAGGCTAGAGCCAGATTATCTGCACCAGCCCCACACCCATCCCTGAACAGCTAGAGGACAGGGAAGCATCTCTCAACATCTACAGGCAAAGACTTCATAATCTGTTTGGGTGGGCAAAGCAACGCACGTGAAACGCAGGGCAACCAGAACAGCATCCAATCCCGATTCGTGCATCCGAGATGCAGCCTCAGGAAGAAAACAAACGTTTGCGGAATTTGGTACCCAAGGCCATTCAGCAGGGTGTCCTCTCTTCTCCGCCCCACTTTCTCTCTCGTCCTCCTCACCCCGCAGCCCTCAAAGTCCATCAAGCAGAGCCTAAGGGTGGGCCCTGGTTTCCGGACCCGTCTCCTGATACCCACGCCGGCTATTATCCACTCGCCATCAGCGTCTCTCTGGAGCACCCAGCGGGGATGGGCGAGGAGCCCAGGGGCGGGGGCTGAGAAGGACAGGCGGAGGGACGCGGCGAGGGGCACGGGGAGCGCGGCGCCCGGCCGAGAGCAGGGCGGGGAGGTGCCGCGCGCAGCCAATCCCCGAGCAGCCCCCTCCCCGGCCGCCGAGAGCAAAGCGGGGCGGGGGAACCAGGCGGTGGCGGCAGCGGCAGCGGCGGCGACGGAGGCTGCCGTGGGGAGGGATGGAGAGGGGAGGGGGGAGCGGAGCGGAGCGGAGACAGCCGCGGCGCTGCAGAGCGGCTGGGGCGGCGGCGCGGCTCCCGGTGCTCCCCCCGGCGCGCACCCCGAGTCGGTGAGGGCCGGGCCCCGGCGGCCCCTGGAGCCATGGGCTGCATCGGCTCGCGGACTGTGGGTGGGTACCGCGGCCGGGCGCGGGTCAGGGGCAAGCTCGCCCCGGGGCGCTCCTCCGGCCCCCTCCCCCATTCCCATCCTTGCCCCTGGAGACCTCCCTCCGCGCCCGCCCGGCCCTGCCTCGCGCCTTCACTTTCCCTCCATCCGCTCTGGTCGGTCCCTGCATCCCTCTGCCCTCGCGCCTCCGGGGCTTCCATCCCTCTTGGCTCATACACAGCTTCTCTCCATCGCCCTCCCGCAGGCGCGGTCCTTCCCTGGTAGCCTCTCCACCAGCTTCCTTCACTGCTCCGTCGCTGTTCCCTACTCCCTCCACCTCCAGGCCATCCGCGTCTGCTCCGCTGTGGCCAGCGCCTCCTTGCGCCCCTCTTTCTGGAATAGCCCCTCTTCTCAGAACCTCCTCCCCAGCCTCAGCCCCGACTTTCTTCCGCAAGCCTCCTCCTATCCTCTCCCTCCTTTCCATACGGCTTGTGTGTTTTGCCCCCAACCATTTCTCTCTTGGTAGCCTTTTTCCGTCGCTCTTGCCTCCCCCGGTTTGCTTTGTTCACGTGCATTTTCCCTCTGGGGCGGGGGCGGGAAGAGCTAGTGCTACCGGGAGAGAACGGGTTCCACGCCCGGAGAGAATGGGCTTGAGCCGGGGTGCTCCGGAAGAGCCGTGGCTCAGGGAGGTGGTGGAGGTTTACTACCCCAAGAGAGGTCGGGAGTCAGCTTTCCCGAAGGGTGGGGTCCGCCTAGGAACCCCAGGACTCGCCTGCACCTGTCAGCGGGGGCAGGCGGGGCAGGGCCGGATCTTTATTTACCTTTGACAGGGAAGAAAGGCGCTTCCTTAACGGTCCTCTCTCTCCAGCCTCTGCCTTACTACCGCCCCTCCATACCCCCGCCCCACGCATCCATTCCACTTCAGATCTGAACACATTAGTACAGTTCTCTCTCAAACCCCCCAATTTTCCCCTTCCTAACTCCCAATTTCTCCCGCCTACACGCTCTAGTGACCTCAGGCTGAGAAAATAATTCGTATTATTATTACAAACAAACTCAATCTCAGGAAGCTTGATTTCTGAGACCCACTTTATTTCCATGGAGACCCTCCTCTGCTTTCACCTTCTTTCCTGTTCTTCCCTCCATCTCCCTGCCCCCTTAGACTCTGACTCAGCTCCCCCTCTTCCTCAAAGGCCACCTCCCCCTTCTTCTCTAGAGAGCTCTAGAGAGCTTTCTCTGCCTGCCCTGTTACTGCTAGGTCCAGATGTCATTGCTCTCTGACCTAGCCACAGGTCCCAGGCTCACCCATCTCATTTCGCAAGATCCCAAGTGAGAGCAGTACAACCTGGGTAGTATGGAGAGCACTGTCTCTCAGTCCTCTCAATTCCATTTGCTTTTCACCATACTGGTCGCCTCTTCATGGCCAAGCCCCAGCCAGTGCATTTTTTTCCAGAGAAGGGACCGATGATCCTAAACCCAAAAGGCAAAATTTCCAGGATGCAATGGCTTTAGACAAATGGCTTAAGCTGCCACCTGATTCTTGAATCTCTCTGTAAATACCCAAGCGATTCTTCCCCAAGACCTCCAGAAGATGCCACACTGAGCTCAGGTCAGGAGTCTCCCTCTTGGTTTCTTACTTTTCCACCAGTTCCCAAAGTGTCCTGTCCTCTCCACATTTTTTCCTGTCTCCTCACCTTGAATTTTTGTTCTTTTAACTCTGGAATCACCAAGTCCTCTTGTTGCCTGCTCCTATCTTGGTCTCTCCTTTTGAATCCATTTCCTGTCCCCTGAAAGAATTGGGCTCAAAGCCAATCCTTGGAGTCCTCTAGCTCCAGGGGAAACAGTCTTGAATTTTTACCTACCACCTGCCTCTGTCCCCACATATCTTTTCCTGTCAACCAAGTTCCCTGACTAGTAGGAAGGCCCAAGGGGGAAGCCACATTCCTCTCCTCCCTCAAATATCAAAGCCAGCTGCAAAGTAGAGTAGCTTCCCCTGGAAAGCTGTGCCCTTGTTTTTAGGGCAGTAATCGGTGAGAAATCTGGATCCAATAAAGACTATCTCAAAGATTCCTCAGCACAGACTGGAGAATGTTTTTCCTGACTCAACCCAAGCATTTTTCCCTAAGTGTGCTATTCCCCATTGAGCTAAAAATGAGTGTTTTGCTTCACTTATTATTTCTCCTTCCAGAAATTTGGGGACAGTAAAGAAATAGAAAGAAATGGGTAGTCAGAAAGCATGGCATTGGGGGGATGGGGTGGAAGGGCTGGACCCTAGGGTGTGCCCGCTGCCTTTTATGGAAAGGGAGCAAGCAGGGGAATGAGGGTGAGCAACTGACCTTCTGACCCCCCCCCGCCCCCCTTCAGGGAATGAGGTGATTGCAGTAGACTGGAAAGGCCTCAAAGATGTCGATCAGATCAACATGGACAGCACCAGCTCACTGCATGGCAGCAGCCTCCATCGGCCATCTACAGAGGTAAGGACAGGTACCTCAGAAACCCACCAACTACAAGGACCTCCCCTCAAGTTCCTGGCTGCTTGGGCCATTCTATGATTCCAGAAAGCCCCAAAGGGGAATCCTCTTCATAAATTCTGTGACAGCATCCCAAAGACTTCTTTAGACTGAAATATACCATGTCTCCCTGCTTCTCCAAAACACACACCTCCACCCTGAGATCTTTCTCAGCCTCAGGAAGGTCTGCCTCTCTGTGCATATCTGGAAGTCCCTCAGAGGAAAGCAGGATTATTTGCATTCCTAGAGGTGCCCCGATACCATCCCTTCTCCTCTCTCCCACAGCAAACACGAACAGATTTCTCCTGGGACGGCATCAATGTGAGTGCGGCCAACCCTAGCCCTCCTTAATCTACCCTGACCCTTCTTTTCTTATGTTCATTGGGGCCCTCTATAGACAGGCTGAGCCCCCAGTTTTCAGGGGTGTACCAGATACATACTTCCTTGGTTTTCTTTGTCACTTTCTTCTACCTTGGGTATCCACCTTCCTGGGAGCCAAAAAGTCTGTTCTGTATGTAAGGCACCCCAAGCCTTCTTATTCCTCTGCCCACTCTCTTATCTCTCCTGTCCTAGCTCTCCATGGAAGACACCACTTCCATCCTTCCGAAGCTTAAGCGAAACTCTAATGCCTATGGCATTGGGGCCCTGGCCAAGTCATCATTCTCAGGTAAGACTCCAAACTGGGAAATGGGACAACTGACAGGTTTTTCCTTTTGCCCCTGTTCCTCAATCCTGATGGGGTTCATGCCCACAGCTCTGAAGCATCTGCTCTTCTGCTAAGCCCCTCCTGTCCCGAGTATCATCCACAGGGTACTAGGGGATACTTTTCCCAGTGCATGGAATCACATGGGACCTGGGTGGGGATGAAGGGAGGATTTGCTCTGAGTGTTGTGTGATATTCTGAAGGGTATGGGTATTGTCTGACTCTACAGGGATCTCAAGGAGCATGAAGGACCATGTGACAAAGCCTACAGCCATGGGGCAAGGCCGGGTGGCCCACATGATTGAATGGCAGGGCTGGGGAAAGGCTCCAACAATTCAGCCACAACACAGCCACGAGGCTGTGCGCAGGGATACAGATGCTTACTCTGACCTCAGCGATGGTGAGAAGGAGGCACGTTTCCTAGCAGGTACTTGTATCCTAAGCCCTCAAATGATACCGGTTTTTTGGATGGTCAGAGGATGACTCTCCAATCTGCTCCTCTGTGGCAAAACTTCTCCCAGCACGTTGACCACAGGCTCACATTTTCCACCAGCTTTGATTTCAAGTATGTTTGACTGACATGTTTTTACTACTTGGGTGCGATTTCTAAGGCTCTGTGTGCCCGATGTTTTCTTTCCTTTAGTATGGTGCCATCTTTCCCCTGGCCTCTCTCAGTAGGGCTTCGCATGACTCTGCCCCTATTTGTTTCTAAAAATGAAAGAGGCCTGGGGATTTCTGGCAGCCGTGCTTGTCAACGTTGGACTTCATGAATTGACTTACTGTACTCATTACTGTGACAGCTAGTGGGTGATTAAGGGGAATGACCCTGGAGACTGTGGTTTAGTTCTAGGGAAGTAGTATAGGTCTGATGACAAGTATGTGGTGTACATACACAGGTGAATGAATCTTGCTGGCAGGTGTCTGGAAGATAACCAAGAAGAGGGGTGGGTTTGAAGCGAGAAAGGATTTTCGTATTGTTGGTATGGATGTGGGTGGTGGAAGAGGTCTGGGTGGGTCTGGGGGATGGACATGGAGGACAGAGGAGGTAATAGCAATGAGAGCTTTGGCTTATTCATGGCCCTGACTCGAATAGGGACCTGCAATGCTGGCAACTTCTATCTTCACTATTATGCCCTCTCCTCCTTGAGTCTCTTGATATAACTGATATCACTAGACATCAACTTGAATAATAATATATCCTTGAGTCACTTATATGACTGGGGACCCATGTTCACCTTATGCTTCCTTGGAAATTCTTCATTTAGCTTGAAACCCACTATCTATATTCTTCTTTCTTAGACCACCTGAAACTAGGTTCGGTTTCTTTCTTTTAAAAAATATGATTTTATTTATGCTCATGTGTTTTTGCTTTCATAAGTTTATGTGTTCCACATGTGTATAAGAGTCCCTAGATTTCAGGGGTGTTTGATCCCCTCAAGCTGGAGTTAAAAGCTATTTTTAGTTGCCCGGCATGGGTGCTCAAAACCAAATTCAGGTCCTCTGCCAGAGAAGTGAGTTCTCTTTTCTGATAAGCCATCTCTGCAGCTCCAGGTTCAAATTCTAAACCTTGAGAGACAAGCCTCTGGAACATCTAACTTTAATTCACCAGGAGAGCCCAACGTTTCTTCCTAGAAATTCTAAGTGTGACCTTTTTGAAAATACCCGATGCTCTAGCTTTGTTTCAGAGTAATGGAATAGCCACTGGCTACATGTGTATATTGAGAATTTGAAATGTGACCTGTCTCAATGGAGATGTGCTATAAATAAAGTATCAACCGAATTTCAAAGATAGCATATGAAGAATGTAAGACATCTCATTAATAGTGTTTATATTGATTATAATGTTGAAAGAGAATCATATATATATTATACTTAAGTAGGATTTGTTATTAACACTAATTACACTTTTCTTAAATGATCGCACACATGGTTTATGTGTTACTTCCCCCTGAACCATGCTATAATGGCTTTCTCCGTACCACTTGCATGGGTCTAGGGATTACTTGAGGACTTTTGTGATAATGTCATTTCTTCTCATAGGGGTTATGGAACAGTTTGCTATTTCTGAGGCTACACTTCTGGCCTGGTCTTCCATGGATGGTGAGGACATGAGTGTCAATTCTACCCAGGAGCCACTGGCCTGCAACTACAGTGACAACTACCAGGAGCTGATGGAGAGTCAGGGTGAGAGCTAGTTCTAGAGTCAAACCCTGAAGACTAAGCCTGTTTAGATTCATTCCCTCTACCCTTCTCTGTTCTTTTCGGACTTTCCCTTTTGTCTCTGCTTCTCCAGTGCTCCTGCACCTGTGTCATAACTGTATAAGTCTGTGAGATCCTTCACTGCCAGTGATATTCTGTGGCTCCTCCAACCTTACTCATTCCATTTACAGATGCACTAGCTCAAGCCCCCATGGATGGATGGCCTCACTCCTATGTGTCACAGGGGATGTACTGTCTGGGATCATCGGATGCCTGGGAAGCAAGTGATCAGTCCCTCATTGCATCTCCAGCTACAGGATCCTATCTTGGCCCTGCATTTGATGACTCACAGCCCAGCCTGCATGACATAGGGCCTTCCCAACCTGCTTCAGGATACTCTGCTCAGGAGCCTCCACCTTTGTTGGGGGTGGACAGTGACTGGGCACCAGAGGTTGGTGGGGTGGACCTGGCCAGGGGACCTGTAGAGGAAGAGAAGAGACCACTGGCCCCTGAGGAGGAAGAGGATGCAGGATGCCGGGATTTGGAGTCACTTTCCCCACGAGAGGATCCAGAGATGTCTACCGCTCTCAGTAGGAAGGTGTCTGATGTCACATCCTCAGGTGTGCAGTCCTTTGATGAGGAGGATGGGGATGCCAACAACTAGCTTCTTCCCACCCCACTCTGACCTGAGGGGCATGGCTGCAATCCATACCCTCCCAAGCTCCAGCAGCACAGATGAAACCCAAGCAGAAGACAGTAGGGAACCAGGAGCTTCCAGCCCTCACCAGGCCTCTAGCAGCCCTGGAAAGTGAAGGACCAGCAGGGGGTTTTATCTAGGCTTGTGCTTCAGAAACCATCATTCCAGGAACTGGGACCCAGGCAATTAGGTGGCATGGTGGTGGGAGATGAGCCATGGGTCCATGCCTAGGTCCATCGTGCTGAACACTGAATCTCAGTTTTTACACCCCTGATTTTGTCTTCCAGGAGCCTTGGCTGTGCTGTCTGAATGCCTCCTTTCTCCATTTCACTCTTGCTTTCCTGATTCTGTTTTCTCTGGCCATGGCACCAGTGCATCCCCACTGTGGGAAGCAGGCCTCAGGGGCTGTTGGACATGGCTTGGCAGGTACAGCAGAGTGGCCTGAAGGGCTCTTCTGTGTTTAGCACAGACACTGGGCCCGGTTCAGGCAATCTTTGGCTTTTGAGATCAGGAGCCAAGGACAAGGTGGACGTGGCAGCTGGGATTGACAGGGGTCACAGTATGATTCTTTATCCTAAGGCCTACTCAGAGACAAGAGGGTCACTGATGAGGCAAAGGATAAACACGGCCACTTGAATGTCCCGTGGCTGGGAAGAGGACCCTAAGGCTCTGGGAGAAGGCTAGTGGAGTTGGGACTCCAGTTCTGGCTCCTCTTTCGGCCTTCTTCCATCTGGCACCCAGCCCTGAGGAGGGTGAACATCTCAAATTGTTAACCTAGGATGCACTGTCCCCACCGGTGGTGGTACTAGGAGGGCCAGGCCCCCTCTACCTTCCCCTAATTCTCTGGAGCTGTTTACACTTTTCTCTTTGCCTTTTCTACATTTTTATAACTTCTTGGGGACTCAGGGTTGAGCAGAGTGGAGTGTGGTGCTGTCACTGCCTTGGCTGGGAGAGCTGGTGGCTGAGGGCCAGGGCAGACACCGGCTGCTTCTGCTTCTCAGCTATTCCCAGGGGTCCTCAGCCTGGTGTTCCTCACAGGTCTGGTTTTGGTGAGACACAAGCTTGCCTGCCCACCCCACCCCCTTTTCCCTTTGGTGTAGACTGTGGGGGCAAGTCAGTGCAGTATTGCCATAAGGCTGTAGCTGCAGCTGCAGTTGGCCCTTGGCATAAGCAGAGTTTTGATAGATGTCCAAGCTTGTCACTCTATATTTCTCCTTCTGTCTGCCCATGGCTCCAGTTCCAAGGCCACGTATCCTACTGTAATGTCAGGGGTAAGCTACTCCCTCACCCACAGACATGATAAGGCTCAGCACTGGAGTGATTCTTTTCATCTGTGACGCTGTCTTGTGCCACATTCATACAATAAAGTGTAACCAGAAGAGGTATCCCACATCCTACCGGGGAGGGGGACACATGGAACCTGAGGTCTGTTAATGTAGGAAACATGGGACTAAACCTAGAGAGCCAAGGTAGGTGAACAGTCACTTAGCTCATCTAATGCTGCCTGAATGGGAGAAGATACCTCGTGTTTGCTAGTGTGCTTGTGGTTTAGCATATCAGGACCTCATTTCTAGGACTAGGAAGGGCTAGCCTGCCAACCCTGGCAACTGCCCCTAACCCCTGGTCTCCTGTCTTAGCCCCCTGGGAATTTGCATGTTCAAGCTAACCTACTCCCAGGGTCTCTTTGCCTTGTCTGTCCTCTCCATCAACATGTTCGTGTCATCTCAGTGCCCCCATACTCTTCCCGTAGGTGACAGTAGGCATGGAGTCCAGACAGCAGGTTTATTCATTTTGGTTCCCTTTTGCTCAGGACCCTGGAGAGTTGGGAAGAGTAAACTAAAGCAGCTTTCTTTCCTCCTTCCATTCCTCAAGGAAGCCAATGGTCCCTAATGAAAGACCACAAAAGACCTGAAGGAATCTAATAGGGTTTGTGCCCATGCAGGGGCTTGGTTTCCCCAAGAGGCTGGCACACTGCCACAGAGGCAGGTGAGGCCCACCCCACTCTGAACACAAAGACTCAAGGAGCTGGCCCAGGACCATTCTGAACTCTTTTGGAGGGAGAGACCACCTCTCGGTGCTGGGGCAGGGTGCATGGGGGTCTGCTTCTAGCCTACTTTAAGGGGAGGGGCGGGGCATGTGCAGGAAAGGCTGTTAGGGTGGGTGGGTGGGTTGCTTTTCCTTTTGTGTAGCACGTTTTACAGCAGCTGGAGAGCAGGGCTGTTTTTTTATATTCTTGTGAATGAAACTGCTCTTGCTGAATGATTTTTTTAGGGGGGATACACTTTCATTTTCAAGTGACTTTATTAAATGAAAATCCAAACCTTCCATTCCACCCCTTCCATGGCCCTCCCCCAGATCACATACCTCCCTTTTCTTTGTGTTAAGGAGGGAATCTTGAAGGATGAGTTCTTACCCTTGTCTCTATATATCCCACACTCCGTCTTCCAGGTCTGAGAAATACCCATTTTTATGGTCAGTCTTAGCATGTTTTCTTAATGTGAAACTCTCACCCCAGGCCCAAGAAGGATTCTATGACATATATTACAGAGAGAATTCTATATAAATATATATATATATAAGTATTATAGATTATTTACACATGGGCATGGGCTTGGATGCCTGCTGCTAATCCTCCCACCTAGGCCTCAGTGTCTTTCTTGGCCTGGGGTAGTGGAAGGTACCCGTGTTGGAGAGGGCCAGAGTCTGTGTTTGATGACACTAAACAGAACGTGGTGGCATCTCTGACTACGAGTGTCTTATTTGGGGGACAGAAGAGACCTGGGCAAGGGGGAGGGAAAGGAGGAGAATGTCTGAGGGCTCAACCGCAGAGTTAAAGGCACACAGTGAGGAAAGGAAAAGAGCCCAGGAATGGAGCCAGGGCATCTGGGTACCCATCTCTTTTGAGGTGAAGCAGGCTAACGCTGTGCAGCACAACCAACAAGTCCCTTGCTGGTTTGGAAGAAAAAGATGGGGGACCTCTAAGGGGGCAAGTACAAGTTTGCCACCCCAAGGTACCCCCAAGTCTATGCCGGAGGATCCCAAGGAGCTATTCTAAAAGTCTGGAATCTGCATGACCCATTGCCGGATGAGAGCCTTGGTGTGCTTTGGGAAGAGTGCCAGTAAGAGTGGCCCCAAGGCAGAGCTGACTCTTGGCAGGCTAAGTCAGCCGTCTGCAGAGGGCAAGAGGAACCATGCATGAAACCAGGCAGAGAGCCTGGGAGAAGAAAGAGCTTCTGCTGCAGTACACAGATACTGTGCTGGGCCATAACACTGGTCTCTTCACACAGAATCTCCATCAACCTCTTTTCCAGGGAACTGCACTTGGTTCCTTGGAAACAAGGATTGGCTTTTTTAGCCCTTCCCCAGCAGGGTTCTAGGAACAAATTGTGTGGAGCAGACAGGTAAAGAGTAAGGCTAGCAGGCTTGGGGGCAAATTGTAGGGCGGTCAGTCCACAGGGCAATATTGTGGTTCCACGTTCCCTTCCAGTGTAACATTTGCAGAGTCAGTCAATCTGGGCCTCCACTCACCTACTCTGTGTAGACACTGAAGTCTAGATAAGCAGGGCATGGATGGTAAATGAACAACACTGGGAACTGTGGGAGGTTAATCAGTGATGAGGGCTGAACCTGCACAGCAGGAAAACACAGGTCCTTTAAGGATGGGGCCTTGAACCCCGCCTGGAAAAGGGGGAGAGCATCTGATGGACCCAAATTCTTCCCTGCCTAAGATCAAGTTTTCCTTAAGAGCATCACCATCACCTTTCATAGTGGGGAAGGAACAAGATGAAGTGGAGACCTTCCCAACTTCAGGGCACCCCTGTCACACATAAGCCCACTCTCTGGCATGGGCCCTATGGGTTTTGTGAAGAAAGCTTGGATGGGGTTGTTCACAGGATCAGCTCATCCTCATCCTCCTCATCAGTGGACCGCAGGCTGGGGCCATGCAAGATGTCAGCCAGGTCCTCCTCAGCCTCTGGGCTCCCCACCATCTCCAGCTCCTCTAGCTCACCCTCCATTCTGGCTGGGGCCAGACAGGAAGGGACTTCTGGAGATGGTGGCGGTACAGGTACAGGAGTCTCTGGCATGTCAGGAACCATGGCTTCTGTTCCAGGAGCCTCATCTCCACCCTCAGGCAGATTCCAGCCCTCTACAGGAGGGGGTGGTCCCCCAGGACTCTTCTGAGTTGAAGTTGTATTCCGGAAGCTGGCAAGAGGAGGACGGAGCTGCACCCCAGATTTGGTGTGGCCTTCAATAGCCTTCTGTAGCTGGGGAGGAAGAGGAGAGGTCAATAGATAGACAATGGGGGAAAAAAAAGATGGAGGACAATGAGGGAGACACTGAAGGCACAGACAAAACAGGAGGAAACAGAAATGGAAAGAGTGGCAAGAAAGGGAGAAACAGAGACAGACAGGGAATAATCATAGAAGACAGAAAAACAAAGCTATTTCTGCACAACAAATACTTTCCAGCTCCCCTGAGAAACCCCTTTCCAGCAATCCCTGGAAACCCCTTTCCTCCTAGTGATGGCTTCGTACCTCCCGTAGATTCCCATACCCCTCCCCAAAGCTTACACCTAAAGCTAATTTCCCAGTCCCGACCACTGGGAGTTCACACAGGGTCTCTTCTGGGCTAGAGAACTGTTATCACTTATAGAACTGTGACCACAACATGCCTTGCAGTCTGTCCCTTTTAGAGAGAAATCTCTATATGTTCTCCAACCATGCCCCTTGTGTGAAGTCCATTCCTCCCTCTCTCTGGTCAAGTAGGGCTTCTTCATTCTTACCTCTTCTAGTGCTAAGACCCCTCTGAGCTTTCCCATGCTGGTCACATAGGCAAGATGAAGGCCAAGAAGTGAGAAGAGCGTATGAGTCTGATGGAGAAAGCACAGGTCAGCATGTCCCCACTTCTGCCCTCCCTAAAGCTCTAAGCAGTCAGCAAGGGCTTGCCTTGTGCAGAGTTGTCTGTTCCACCAGCTGGAAAGGAGACTGGTCGATGCAACAGCAATCAAAGCACACAGGCTGGCTCAGCTGTTCCCGCTCCCAGGCCTCAATCTGTTGACAGAGTATCACAGAGACCCCTTCAACTCAGCTTTGTCTAGGAATTATCATAGACACTGTGGATCAATAGGCATGCCTTTTCTTCTTAGAGGGTCGCAGCTTCCTTCTCCTGTTATCTGGCCTCAAATTCTACCCTTCACCTTCAGGTACCAAGAACATGGCTCCTTCTTCTAAGTCCTCCTGGGTCTCCAAACATTTATTTCCAACCTTCATTGTGTGTCTTATTGACACTCCCCTTGATTTTCTGTCTAATAATCCCTATCACACCTTGACACTCTGTGAATCTTTGCTTTTGTAAAGTGGCATTGCTTATACTCAGTGTCATGCTGCCACTGGCCTGTCTTCTGCCTACTTGATGAACACTCATTGAGAGGGTTAAGTGATACCAACAGTTGGAGACCAAGGCAGCTAATAGTTGCCCCTTATGTGCAGAGCAGAGTGAATATTTATCAAATCTGAGTAGACGCCCTATTTCATTTGGTACTTAGTTGACTTGAACTGTCCATGTTTTTCTTGCTTTTGTTTTCAGTCTGTTAGCCAAATCATTAAGGCACAAAGCCAGCTGTCCTCTTGACGGACACACCCACAACTCCAAGATGCCAGATAAGCCACTCTGCCCTCCTTTCTAAACGAGATCACACTACAACTCTCTACTTGTCCAAATCTACACTCTAACCTTCAGAGACTATAAGTATAGGTTAGCTAGCTCCTTGTCCTAGGATAAAGTATGGAGTCAAGTAAAGCGCCCTCCATGTATCATGTCCCTTTGAAATTTCTGGTCATAGCCATGCATCCTCTAAACTCCTACGGTCCCAACTAAAGGTTCACGTGTAGCCTAACTGGCTTTTTTGCATAAGAGGATACCTATCCAAAATGTTGCAAAGAGGATGGGGCTAAAGGACTTAGGATGTTTTCTTGCTCCTTCTGAGATCATACCAAGCCTTCTCTGCATCCTTTGTTTGTTTGTTTGATTGATTTTGCCATTCCCCAGTAATAGTGGCAGTAACATCTTCAGAGAACATTTGCCAAGAACTTCGTCTATGCTGGGCATAACACTAATTTCTTTGCATGTCTTAGCTCATTGAATCCTCTTAACAACCCTGTCTCCATCTACATTTGCAGATGAAGTACAGACGCACTGTGCTATGTCTGCCAGGGGGCTCCCTGGGCAGCAACTGATGGACTCTAGCATTTGTATGCTGACCAAATCCCAGATACAACTCAACTCCAGCTTCTGTCTGAGGGGAGGAAGATGTTGTTGCTGGGTCTTATGAAACGTTCAGCACAAGCCAGAGTTCTCACTATGTGAGATTTAAATCATAGCAGGGACAGCAGGTGAATTCTTTTCACATGAATTCTATAATTTCTGTATTGGCTCAGTGTGATTTTTGTCAAAATCAGCATCTTGATATTGTCAAGGTTGTCTTCTCTCAAAATATTCTGAATTTTTACTTTTATTGGACATTATTCCTCAAAAATGTCTCATCTATGTATGTCTTGGGAAAGATATACACTAGAAATCTATCATCAGTCTTCTTTTTGAACCCAGATGCACTTTATTTCTAATAGGTATTAAATAGCCATATTCACTGACTGGCTGCATTTCAATCTTCTTGGTACAATAAGAAATGCTGGTTGCACACCTCTAATCCTAGCATTCGGGAAGTAGAGGCAGATAGATATCTGTGAATTTGAGGCCACTGATTTTCAGGCCAGCCAGGGCTGCATAGTAAGACCCTGTCTCAAAAGCAAAACTTAAGAAGAAGAAGAAGAAGAAGAAGAAGAAGAAGAAGAAGAAGAAGAAGAAGAAAAGGAGGAGGAGGAGGAGGAGGAGGAGGAAACAGAAGCAGCAGCAGCAATACCTTCATTGGATGAAGCAATTCATTCCAAGCTGTGGATTTTCTTACCTCTTCAGGTGACATGGTATCCACTAAATCTGTTGAATCCTGGGGAAGAAAGATACACAAGTTCTTCCCTTCTCTTCTCAGACTAGTTACGGTTCTCAGCAAAGCAGAAACTGTCTTCCTGGGCAAGTCCCAAGCAGCCACCTTTTCAAATCATCATCTTTGGTGGGACCTCTATCCTTCTAACTAAGGAGCATGGTTTCTCATTCCTCAAAAACAATTTCCTGACTGTCCTTCTTCTTCTGAACTCATTCTTACCTGGGTTACTTTCTTCTTTGTGGAGTGACCTCTGCCCAGTAAGCAGTGCATCAGGCGCTGGAAGATGGATGGTCTTTGGCCTGAAAGGAATAGTGAGAAGAAGATGGGGGAAGTGGCCAGGGACTTCCAATGGCCCCTGATATTGTGCCACCAAAGAGCTGCACTTCTTCAATGCTGTACCTCAGTGTATTCCTCTTCTACCTCTGTCCCAACTCCCTAGGATAGCATTATGGGGATTAATCAATTAGAGCTCTAGAAATCCCCTAGCCTCACATCTCCTAAGAATAGCTGTTACATAAAGGTGAGTCCCAACATAACTCTCAAGACATGCTGAGAAGTCTTTACCTGCGGGATCTGGGGCTTCAGGTGGCTGTTTGTGGCTAGGTAGTGGCCCATTAGGTTCTTCAGGGTATGATGGAGCAGCAGGAAAGGGGGGAAGTGGAGGAGGAGGAAGTGGAAGCTAAAAATAAAATAGCAAAAATTTCCAGCCTCAGAGAAGAGGCCACATCCCATGATGCCTTGCTACCTTTACTAGCCCCACCCTGATTCCCTTTTTCCCTCTCAAAACAGCACCCTGGCACTGGTCTCTTTTACACTAGTTCCTTATTGTCACTTTCTTACTTGTCAGTGATTCCCTTTCCCTTTCCTTCTTTCCAGCACCTGTCATAGCCCAGCCCAGCCATCACTGGCAATGTCACTGGCAACGAATGTCACCTACTGGCATTTTCCCTTCTGTCAGCCTCCCTTCCCCTTCTGTCTTGTCACCTCTGTCTTCCTGGAGAGCTCCTCATCTTCATCCTCATCTACAAAGGCGAAGGACTCAGGTCGACCACCAGGGTGCCACTCCCCAGCCAGCTGTGCCTTGCCATTATAGGGCAGCTCCGATAACTTGCGAGCCATGTCCTGGGCAGCCCTCAGCCTCCTCTCAGCACACAAGTGTCGCTGCAGGAGGGACTGCAGTTCTGAGCGTTCCACAGAGCCCAGCAGGATCATTGAATCTGGGGGACAATCATGCTTCCCTGAGGCCCTGCTTCATACTTCCTTGTGAGCAGGTCAGGTGCAGTAGGAGCCCAGAACCTTTTTTTACTCCAGTTCTTACCCTTTCTTACTAAAAACTCGTCTAAAACTCCTCCAGGGTGGCCTCACTTGATCCCTTACTTTCACACATTTAGCACTTATGGACCCAATTGGCAGCACACTAATTGGTGCTAATCTGTACTTATCTGTACGCTGCCCTAATATAGTATTTGCAAATATGTAAGCTCTCTATTAAAATAGGCTGATCAACCCTATCCAAATACAGTGAAACCCAAGAGGCAATTGTAACAGTCTGAGACTCAATCACTCCCTGAAAGAAGTCTATTATGAGCAATACTAGCATCAGGTCCTCTATCCTAGAAGAAGTTTCATCCCTTAAAGTGTATAGGCCCTTATACAATATAAACAAAATGCTCCCTTCCCACCAGGCCTTGTATATGTTTGTAGAAATTCTGCTACACTGCTGAAACTTAACTATGATAGCACTGTATCAAGGGAGCTTGGATCTTAGATCCACCTCATACTGTTACGACGTCATCACATCATGAAAGCTGTGCACCCGGTGGACTGCAGCCTTGCTCTAAGGAAGAGATGTGGCTTCAGAAGCTACTGAGAAGGTCTCCAAGCTTAGGGGAAATGCCTGAACTAATGTACTTTGAAAAATTTGGATAGTCTGAATATCTGAGGTCAAAACTAACATTACTCTTGGCTCCCAAATAGCCCCTCATGCCTAATTCCTATTACGCTAATTCACAGACTAGCATGAATACTGAAGGTCCAGTACTCATTAATACTTAGAACGCTGACAGTACAGAGAGGGTGGTCTCTACATACAAAGACCACCCAGTCTAAAGAGAAGGACAGACTGAAGTAAGAGCGATGGACGCCAGAGTGAGATGCCCATGGTGGACCAGAAGAACGGTGAGCGAAAGAACATTCCCACCATCCTCCACGGTTTTCATTCTTCCTTCACTTGGTCATAAAAATACCCAAATTTACTCAAGTAGGAGGGGCCCCAAGATTTACAGCTAACTCACATTGTATATGAAGTCTCTATTTGTGAACTCGCTTACCCACCAGAGTATATCTGTAATTCCAATACTAGAGATGCTTCGGCTGTAACTCACAGCCATGCACAGAGCAACAACAAAGTGAGCTGCTGGAACCTCATGTTCCCAGCTGAGGTTGAACAGACAGCACTCAGCCTTCCCATTTCAGGCCGAGTAAACAAGTGTTCTGTTAGCAGTCTATCTAATGCCACATTGTTTTTCGAATCTCTGTGCTTTGTGTGATGATTCTGCTGGGTAAAATGCCCCCAGATGCACCGCTGAAGTGCTGTCCGCTGTTTCTAAGCATGAGAGGGGAAGGCTATGCTTTGCCTTATTGAGAAAATACATTAGCTGAGTTTCATCTGGCAGAATTAAAGTGCTATTGGTCACGAGTTCAGAGTTAATAAATGAAAAAAATATTAAATAAGGTATCTCAAAACAGAAACAAACATAACTCATGGCTATATATTGATTGCATGGCAAAAATGCTGTGAATGGCATCAAGAGACTTATTCCCTGTGAAATGAAACACTGTCCTATAAACTGTTCACTAACTCTAAACTTTAAAATTTATGGCTCTCATGAATAGTAAGACTTGCCCCTATTTCCTTAACTGCCTTTGTATGCCGATGGTATGGCTGTTTCTTACTTCCTAAAGGAAGAACATGTTCCTCAATAAGGGTAAGATGACTTCCCTTAGTAGCTAGATAGCTCTGAGTTCGAGTTCATACCTGTCAGAATAACTGGATTCTGAATCACCCAGTAGATTGGTGAGGCACCTCTGGGTATGTCTATGAGGACATTTCTAGAGATAAGTAAGTAGGGAAGATCTACTCTGTATATAGGTGCATGATCCCATGGCTTTGCATCCCAGAAAAAAAATAGAAGGATGAAAAAGGGACGAAAACTGAGCACCAGCATCTTTTCCTGGGCATCTTGGCCTGCCATGATATGTGCCACTCTGTTCTACCCTTCTACTTCTGCCATAGTGGACTGAACTCCTTGAAACCATGAGAGGAAATAAACATTTCTTCTCTTAACCTGTTTACATTAGGTGTTTTAATACCAGTGTAAGTAACAAAAGTGACACTGGTGCTTCCTGCCACTGTACAGCCCTGCTGGCTCCCAGCTGGCTTCTTTACTTCCCACTGACCTTTTGAATCAACCAGTGGTAAAGTCTTGACTGTGGTGCTCTGGAGTAGGTTTCTCAGTTCCCCATATGTGCAAGAAGCTGAGACAAACTTCACATCACGTACCATGATGTCCTCAACGAAGATTGTAAATTTGCTAAGGAGGGAAAAAGCAGCCTGGGTTAGCCCACTATATGCCTGTGCTGGCCCTTCTTCCCCCAAGGTCTGCCATGTACTCTTTAAACAAAATATTTATTAAGTGGGTGGAAACATGAAAATAAGTAAAAAACTGTTTCCCAACTCATTCTCCACTTTAGGTCCGCCCACATCCCACCGTATCTAAACTAATTCCAGCTAGTGGCCCTGACCTGAGCTGGTTCCAACCAAGGTCAGGCAAATAGGGAAGCTTCTTGACCTGAATGATGCTGTCATAGAGGGAGGGCTGCAGGCTCTGCGCCACCATGTTGGCCAAGATAACAGCCACCATCATGGGCAGGATGTGAGCAATCTGACCAGTTAGCTCGAAGCAAATCACAGCTGTGGAAACTGTGTGGGAGACAGCCCCTGTCAGGGCTGCTGCTCCTGGAAAGACAGAAATGTATTAATGGGTTAGACCTGCTTTTCTTGGCATGGGGGATACATGAGGTTACAATAAGAATGACAAAGACTAGGAGACAGGACCTTGATCAGTGTCACCAATCCCAGGATTACTAATTTTCAAGAGTAGGGGCTAGAATACTGGCCTGCTCAAAAATTATCCTTTTGATCTAATTTATAGATAATATGTACCAAGGCACAAAACCTGTGTACATGCAATTTTTCATTTATAATGTGAACAGAGGGATATCTTCTCCATTCTTTTCAACCGAACATTTAAAAACCCAGTGCTTACTTTGAGCCTCAGGTGTCGATGCCAACAGATTATGAATAAATAGCATGAAAATTCAAGAACCATAGTGTGGACATAGAGCAATGATGTTTCCATTAATCAGGATCCACAGATCCTGATTCTGTGTTTACTACGTGAACAAAGTTTACTTCCCTGGGATACCATGCTCTCATCCTCAGAGTGAAAAGGTCAGTAAAAAACTTCTAACATTCTTACAGACCTAAATATTTACGGTTCTATAAGTTCACCAATGGTAGACTCAATCTTATGTATTTTTGTCTTCTTATTAATTCAATAGTCACTCCTACTTTAACTTTGTTTCTTATTCAAATATGAGGGAAGAGCCAGTATGGACTATGTAGCAAGTTTTAGAACAGCAAGGGCTATATAAAGAGAACTTATCTGAAAAACAAAAACCAAAACCCTAAAACTAATAAAATGATGGAGATATAATATTGGAAAATATAGGGGAATGCTTATGTGAAAATGTAACAACAAAAGGTTACAGAAGTCTAATATTGGAATGTATGATCCTAGTAGGTGACACACAGAGCATGGTTCAGAACATAAACTACACAGTGTGTGTATACTGAGAACTGTGCACTATGGAAGTTGAGAGATACGTGAGAGGCATGAAGAGAACAGAAGATTCCTACTGATAATGACAGCACGTATACATGGACAGAATCAGACAGCACAGTACCATACATGGCTCTGTCTCAGAAGTCATTTTAGAAGTCCAGGGCTCATGTTTCTCAGTTCTTATTCTTGTCTTCTTAGTCTCATTAACATTAGCACAGCTCAGTTTGTATGGACTAAGTCCATCACCTGGATTGCTGGCTCCATGATTCTCGGGAAAGAAAAAGTCTACTAAATGTGCAAAGACAACGAAGGGAACCCTCATTCTTTTATTTTTCTTTTTCATTTTTGTGGGTTTTTTTCATTTTTGTGTTTTTGAGACAGGGTTTCTCTGTGTAGCCTTGTATGTCCTGCACTCACTTTGTAGACCATGCTGGCTTTGAATTCACAAAGATCTGCCTGCCTCTGCCTCCTTGAGTGCTGGGATTAGAGGTGTGCACCACTGCCCCTGGCTCCCTTAATTTACTTAATTGATTCCTATGTCCATTTTCTACAGGAGGGAATCGAAACTTACAAAAAAGAAAAAAGTAAGAGGCAGAGTCAAGAGCTGACTGAACAAAATCAAATAAGTGTTATATTTAAAATACTCAATGGTATTAGTTAGGAGTATGCCTCACCAATTACTGCATAGCCTCCTGGTAAGATCTTGTAGATAATGTCATCAAATAAGATACCCTCAGGGAACAGCATGGCCATAATCTCTCCAACCAGCCTTCCAAATGCAGCTCCTAGAGGGAAGATAAAGAAGAAAATTATTAAGATGCATTTCCTTTGTCTCTATGTTTTTAGCATAATCTGTGTTTAGGCATTAAGAGCACAAACTCCCCAAATCCTAGGTTTTTCCTTGTTTTCTCACCAACCACCCATATTGTAGCTATTAGTACAATGCCATCAACCCTTACCTAGCACAAAAACAGGCATGAAACCTCCGCAGGGTATGGGCATAGTGGTGGCCACAATGGACATCCAAAACTAGGGTCAAAAAAAAATATTAGTGTACTCTTCCCGAAAGCACCCTGCACCCCTCACTCTTCCCTGCCCATCCCCCCTCCTGCTTCAAGAGCCATGACAAAAATGTTCTGGGATAGCCAACCCTTTTGGAAGTCTTTTGCCGTCACCATTCTAGAGCCTGAGGAACTTGGCATTCTCAGGCTGAGAGATCAACAAAGACATCAGGATAACAAAGCCATCCTCCGGATGGCTAACACAAACCCTTCCAACTTTCAGTGACTATATTTTCCTTTCCATAATCTAGCACAAGGAAGCCCCAGAGGATCCCTCTTTCACTGTTCCAAAAAGACCAGTGAACTCAGTAAGCCCAGGAAGTTCACCTCTGTGGAGTAGTGTACAATGTTAAGCTGGAAGAAGATTTTTTTCCCCTGCTCAGCTTATATTTCTATAAAAGGGCTGTAGACTGATGCAGCATATACCTTAGAGTCTACTAAACTTTAAGATTAATTTAGCTTTGATTTGACCATTTACAAAGCCACACTGAAGGTAAGCCTCACTGGGAACCTGAAGAGAGGACTGTTCCACCAGGGCCTTCGTCTTTGATATTGGGCCATCTTACACAAGGATAAGAATTATATCTGGATTCTGGGGACATACAGTAATAGAGTGTATTCTCAGACTCTGTGAGGCACCATGTTAAATCCTCAGTAAGGAAGAAAAATAAAAAACAAAAACAAAAGCAAAATATTGATCTGTCCTGGCTATATCACAAGGACAAACTGAGAACCTGATTAGTATTTCAACATAACAAAAAAGATATCCAAGGTCAAATTTGTAAGGCACTATTCCAACAGAAATTGGGGCAATTATAGCAAAAGCAGTATGTACATTCTAAGGCAAAGAATGCAGAAGAATTGAGAAATAGAGTAGAAGAGGAATAATGGCTGAACATTAAATATCTAAAAAATAAAAGTGTGAGACATAGCTTTGAAAGTTCTTCCAATGTAAGTTAATAAATCTTAGAAAAGGATTCTGAACTAGTTTGATACATGATGAAAACAGCTCAAAGTCTAACAATCTGTTAAGATTAAAGTATTTGAAATTCCTTGAATCATGTGTAAGATACACTAATGAAAAATAAGTTTCTTAATTTTATGAACTTTAGGAAGGATTCCTTTAAGCCAAGACTGAACCCAAGAGGCAATGATGAAGATTCAGAGAAAACTTTACTTCAGAAGTGTGAGATGAAGAAAATATCTACTTCCTGTCAGAATGTGATCATGGAGAAGGCTAAGAACTACAAGTTAGGGAAGGGCATGGGAGGAGATGAGGGAGGGAGGGTGGGGTTGGGAGGGGATGAAGAGGGGGCTACAGCTGGGATACAAAGTGAACAAACTGTAATGAATAAAAAAACTAATTAAAAAATAAAAAATAACTTCAAGTTAAATGTGCAAAATAAAAAGAATGCAAACTGTTGATTTCTTGAGGGAAAACATTCTTATTTCTGCCTTCTCTGAAGTGGCACAGTGCTCTATAAATGTAGGCAAGAAATAAAGAAGACAATATATTGATATAATTATATTCATGCATAACAGCAAAAGTCCTCCAAAACTTAATATTCACTAGAACATTCCAAAGCAATGTTCATCCAGAGAACTTGTTGAAAACGCAGATGAGCAGATGCCTCTGGAGGCAACCACATCAGACAGTCTGGAGGCAGAATTCCAGGTACTTGCTGCTTAAGCTTCTTAAGTGATGCCATTTAACACATTAAGAATCTTTGCACTCTCATGTATTGGAATAAGCACATGGAAGTCATAAGGAATGTTGTAGGCTCAGATTATCTAAAAGCACCAATGATACAGATGATGGGTGATGGATAGGTCTAATTTTGGAGGGCAAAGCAGATTATCTTCCCGGAGAAGGATAACAACTAGATCAAGAAGAAGTTATCAGCTCTGATGACACAAAGTGGGGTGACTGAGATTAGCAAACTTTTAGCTATTGGCACAAATACCCAGAATGATGTGGCACAGAAGTAACTTCTAAGATTTTCAAGACCCAGTTCTAAAGAACTGAGAAACTAGAAACCTTTTATTACTGACTTAATTATATTTAGAGCCATCATAAAAAGAAATAATATGAAAATCAGGCAAAAAGCCTCCCACAGAGCAATAGGCTATGCTAAAACTCAACAACACCAGGCAATGATGTTAGCCTTATTAAAAGGGAGCAGGGATGTTAGAATTATCTTCATGTTCATAGAAAAATCTCTTGATGTACAACATAATGGTACTTTGCACACTTTGAAACTAGGACAGTTAGGGAAGCAGGACGTTCCTTTTACCAATATTAAGAAACGGCAGAACCGAGAATGTGACCTCCCTCACGGACACTGCCAGCAGGCCACAGGGACTAGATTTTAAGTCCATTGTAGAAAAGTAGTACTCATTTGAATGTCTCTTGGGCTTCCATTCGGAACTTTCATCTCTGTTGTGAGATAGCAAGAAAGTGAGAACCTAATCTAGCTGTGGTGCTTAGGAATGGAGGCTTTTGAAATTTGTTAGGATTAGACAAGACACTAAGGTGAGACACAGCGAAGGCTTCCTGGCAACTTTCTGAGGAGTGAGAGAAGATCGATGCACTAAACACAGGTCCTTCTTGTTGCTTGCTGTGTGATGCTCACCACAGGGTGGAGTGCCATCACTGGTGTGACCCTGTGATCTTGCATGTCCAGAACTGTGAGTCAAAATTACTCTTTTCCTGACAAGGTGGCCCACCTCAGACATATTATTAGACTAATGAAAAACAGATAGATATAAGTACTTTTATATTTTAAATTGGCTACATGTTCTATTTTTCATACTTGAAAAAAAATGGGTATTGTTGTTCAGTCCAATGATTAGGCAATGAAAATGCTGGGAAGCAGTGGCTGGTAAAACTGAATTTTCAGCAAGGAATGCTTTTGTAATTAGAAATATTAAAGAATATTGTAGACCTTCTGCAAACTGTTGGGCTTGAAATATAGCCCAGAATGTGTTTCCTTTTCTTATACACTTACAGTATAATATTCTCTAGGATATAATTCAGTGAGAAGTTAATTATAGTGACATACAGATGAGTCCTTCTATATCATCCAAGTGGGGTTCTGAAATTAAGCTTGATTTTGTGAAGATATATAGCTGGAAATCTGGGGATGTGGATAAGGTAAGGAGTAAGTGTTTAAAAATACTTTATTTTTAGAAAACTTTTCAAAATCTTGACATTTTAACAGTCTACAGAATCCCAAATGTAACATACAGCTCAGACCAAGCTATATCATTACTGGTTAATAGATTCTGAAATACTATCAAACTATGGACTGGGTTACGGCAGACAGGATTATAGACTCAACAGTCAATTCAGAGTTATTGTGTTGGGGCTCATGTTATAATCTCAGCAGGAGAAAACAAGTTCAAGGCTAGCCTAGGTTACAAAATAAGACCTTACTTTATTCCCCAGTAAAGTAAGCTCAACCAGTATAGAGAGCCAGAACTTACAAATTAGAGAAGATAAAAATTATAATTGAAAGTCTAGACATCAAATTCTCTACAAGATTCTTGGAATGTCTTCATGAAATTTTTGTATGCATTTTGAAGAAAGGATAAAATGAGTAGTGTCCAAAATATGGACTCAGTTAATTCACCTTTAGTGAGTGGGTGAATGAGCTGGGAAAGAAGAAACCCCCAGCAAACCCTGGCCTCAGCTTGATATCTAAGGCCTGCTGTGTGAAGCAGCTGGCATCTTTAATCATAATATCATTGAAAAGTACAGTAACAAGCAGCAGTAACAAGCAAATAAGAAAATGTAAAATTAGCCAAAAACTGATGACCAAGAGTTATATACTTGGCACATGGTATATTATAACATTTATTGAGTGACAGTTGCTGTATTATAAGAACAATACCAATATAATGATTCCTGTTTCATATAATATAGAATCAAAAAGTATTATAAATCAGAGCAAAATGCTGAAAAAGCAGGAGAATTTAGGCTGGACAGAGAAACCTATGACAACCTGAACAGACAGAAGAAATACTTGCTTATTTAAGGCATGCTATTAGCAAAAGAGAAATCACCAAAAAGGAAACACCAGACAACCATCAATTATATAGGTGTTGCAACCAGGTTTGGAAATAAAGGAATATCTTTGTCCAAGGAAGTAATGTGAAGCCTCTACATCTATCATCTGTAATGGACAGATCTGAACAAGAAAAGATGTATAGGTATCAGCTTTTACTTCCTAATTAAAGTCAGGAAAAACTCCTCTAGGCTATTAAACTCCACATATTCTCACGACATGGGTGGGGAATAATTACATTTGTAAAAATTATTTATAGTCATTAATAAGTTGATTTGGTATTTCATCACCTTCAAAATTCTAGAAAAGAGAAGAGAGATTTGTGTGCAAATCACCTGAAAGTGGATAACAGATCCATAGAGATTAAATATCTAATTATCTAACATGTGGGGGAAATTTGGTTAATTGGTCTGGGGTTTTTACACAGTTATATACATTGTTAAACTCTGTCTTACTGGAATTTATTTTTTTTAAATATTTTATTTATTATGTATACAATGTTCTGTCTGCATGTACACCTCATGTCAGAAGAAGGCACCAGATCTTATTGTGGATGGCTGTGAGCCACCATGTGGTTGCTGGGAATTGAACTCAGGACCTCTGGAAGAGCAGCCAGTGCTCTTAACCTCTGAGCCATCTTTCCAGCCCCCAAAATTTTACTTATTTTATGTATATGAGTGTTCTATCTGCATTTACACCTGCCAGAAGAGGAAATCAATTCACATTATAGGTGGTTGTGAGCCACCATGTGGTTGCTGGGAATTGAACTCATGACCTTTGGAAGAGCAGACAGTGCTCTTAACCACTGAGCCATCTCTCCAGCCCTGCTGGAATTTACTTGACTGCTCTGATGCCTTAAAAAGAAAACAGATGGAACTATTAGAAGGGTTATAATAATTATGGCAAACATCACTAAGTGGGCATGAGTGGAGCAATTAAGCTACAACCTACTTCATTTTGATAGACAGGCAACTTATGCTATGGTTTCCCCATGATTTCTCTCTAGGTTGGACACAGATCAGATAAAGTCCTACCCTTCCTGTACAAAGCCTAGGTTCCTCTACTGATAATAGATAGAAGCTTAGAGGGGATAGAGCGGGCAGGGTACCTTCATGATGAAGAAGAGAAGGATGATGATGACCACGTTGACCTGGGGGTGAATCCACACAGCTGACTGGCCCAGGCTTTGGGGGTCACCTATGTGCTTTACCCACGTGTTGTTGTCAAAGAGGGTACTGATGGCTTCACGGGGCATCAGCTGTGAGGGAAGAAGCAGAGGAGGCAGGTTTTCCATGGATGAACTATACCTCCAGTGTTAGAGAGTTCATCCTCAGCCTCAGTATTACAGGACACTTTGTTCTTTTCTCAGAGAGAAAGTCTACAGTTGGGCAAAAACAATGCAAGCTCCAAGTCTGAGCCAAGGGCCCCCACCCTTGGCCTAAAGACACAGCCAGAGATATCAACTAACCCGCTGCTCTTGGGTGGGTACCCAAGAGCACTAACCTCTCCAGCCATGAATTGACCCATTCCTGGTGGAAAGGTGAGTGAGGCGATGACAAAGGTAACAATTCCAGGATATAGCAGGCGGCTGAAAAAGAAACAGAGTTAACCCTATTCCTCTACTTAGCCAGTCCACAATGCACCTACAACTCAGCTTCCAAGCCATCATTTCCCAGAGTCTTCTATTCTTTCAGTAAAGCATATTCTCTGCCAAGAAAGTGATCACTTGGGAAGAACATACATGACTAGCCCCTACCCACAGTATCAGAGCTCCCCAAAGCTGGACACAGCAACTCTACCTGAAGGAGGAACTGCTGGGGGAAATCATAAGGTAAGTGGGCAGGGCAAGGAGAGGGCAATGACTCACTGCTTAGCAAGAAACTGGCTGAGAGCCTTGTGCTTTCGGACACCGAGCATGACTTGGCGATGCAGATAAACGAAAACAGCTCCCAAGAACCCGCAGCAAATCCTGAGGGTGTGAGTTACAGGGCTGGAAGCTCTGATCCAGACAGTGCAGGGAAGCAAACAAGCAGCCTCCCCCTTTCCACTCAGTTGCCTCCCAGTTAATTCATGCTTTTATGTATGCTCTCCACAGCTTCTTCCTGGCTCCAGACCCTTCCAGACCACAGCCATACCCTAGTCCCTTATCCCAACACCCAGAAAGAGTGGTCTCACTGACCCAATGACAGCAAAAGCAGGGAGTTCCTTCAGGTCAAAGGGGAAGTCCATTCGGAAATTAGTTCTGAACAGAGCGGTAATGGTGACTGTAGGATGAAAAGGCAGTTAGGGTGGAAGCTCAGAGAGCCAAAGGTAGAGGAAGTCCTGTCAGGAGTCTTCCCTTCCTTCAATCCTAACCTCTTTCCTTCTACTAAGTTTCCATTCTCCTATTAGCATCTCCCCATGGTTATACTCTCTACACCATGATCTAATTTCTCCCTCTGCCCTGAGTTTTGCTTCCCAAGCACCGTTTATTCCTTTTCTGGAGTGCTGCAGAGTCACACTCTACCACTTTACCACAATGCCCATCCCACACCTCCTCCACCAAGACCTCCCCTGTTACCAGCATCCTTGTTCCACACTGCCAGGACACGGAACACAAAGGCACTGAACGTGGCTGCAAAGAATCCTCGCCAGTAATTCCGAACAGCAAAGTAGGTAGAGGTGACCTCGATGCTAAACAGCACTCCTGTGGGGCATGGAGGCAGGTGGGGTGCAGGTTCTCCCTCACCTCCCACAGCTGGCATCTCAGGAGCTTCCCCTGAACTGTGAGTCTGGGAAGCACCTGAGGAGTGATGCTTTCTTATCATCCCTTACCATGAAACACATACTTGTCTATAGAGGCTTCCCCCACCCTCCCAGCCCAGGAATGTGGACCAATGAGATACAGAGACAATGGGAAATGGATAGACTCTTAATTCCCTGAACTTCAAGCTCAAGTATCTGTGTACTTAAATTATAGGACTGAATGGGGTTCACAACTGTGAAATATCCATGGAGATTTATGGGCAGTGATACAGTTCTGCAGAATCATTAAAAAGGAAGAAGCTTTCCGAGCAGGCACTGTTGCCAAAGAGAGTTCAGGATTTGCATATTCCTTGACATATTCTCATTCCCTACTGCTCCCTACACCCTAGAAGAAGTTTATGAGAAGTAAGAAAAACAGGATAGGCACTATGCACTTCTACAGGATTCAATATTTCAGGAAAAGAAGGCAGAGGAGCCTTCCTAATAATGATGATACTTACAAACTGTGACTCACAAGAACCAAAGTGAAGAGCACAACTAAAGTGGGAAGAAGGTAAACCATCATGCTTAGAAAGGTGAGGCAAAAAGGAATAGCAGCTAGGAGCCACTAGTTCTTGTTTTGAGGGCAGAGCACAAGCAACAAGTGAGGAGGAGGAGATGTAATGTACACACAAGGAGTGCTGAGCCAAAGGGGCTGATGCTAATGAAGCCACAAGAGCACATTTGAAACAACACAGAGAAGACTGTGTAAGCTTTAGGATAAGGGAGTTGACCTTTGATTAGGAAGGTCATCAATAACATTACCTAAACCTTGGCTAAGCCTAATCCATATCAAACAGGAGGACGGAGAACTGAGATAGATGGGGATGAGAACCCGTCCAACAGGAAAACAAAACAAACCACGAACAAGGCAAATTTTGTGTTTTTCCTATAGTGTACATTGTTGGTCTGCTCAAGGCTGTCCATCCCCTCCCTCTTCAGACAGCAGCTCACACAATAGGAATTATTTTCTCCCTATCCAGTATTCAAAAACCTCATGATCTCTGCTATCTCTTTTGCAGAGAACAGTGATAGTCACTTTGAGTCTATGTACCAAGGAGACAGCTTGAGGCTTTCTCCTGGAGCCAAAGCTGTTTTGGGCAGAGGATTTCCCTGGTATTTCCTTCCCTGGAAAGCCATCACCAATCTTCTTGTCAAGTACAGATCATCCATTTCTCATCTCACTCTCTCGGTATTTTGAACAATTGTATTTTTCACTTTCAGATGAGACTATTTGTTCATACTGCTGAGTTTTCCTGGGATTGGAAGTTCCTTGGAAACTAAGTCCTGGTGCAGTGGTGAGCACCCATTTTTGGATTCAACGCCTATGCCGGGATGGACAGGAGAGGAGAGGATATGGAGGAGGAAAGAACACAAAGAGAATTTCAGAGAATGGAGCCAAATGATGCAGAGCTTTGCCAGCCACTCTCCTGCCCTGCTCTTTAAATCCCAGGGGCAGAAGTCTACAGTGGGAATCAGGTGGAGTAGGTCTCTCACCTTTGCTTTGCCATAATAAAAGGTAAATCAGCTTTGCTCTGCCTGGGTGCAATTATCCAACTTACATATTACAACCAATTTTCCTCCATGATGTAGACCTGGGAGACTTTTCTTAGCAGGTCTGTGACAGTGTGATCGGGAGTGAGAGCTAACTTTCGTAATTGCCTGAGACAAACCTAAACTGTGCTACTAAAAGAAAGCAGAACTTTAAAAACACGAGCTGTTAGAAACTCTGGTGTCTCAGGTCTGGAACACTGTTCTCTTCTTCCCCTCTGGGTTCCTCCTCTATTTTGTTTTCTAGTTCCCATACCACACCTTTGTCCAATGAAGGCATTGCTCTTGGTCTCCATCTCCTGCTACTCTCAGATACAATTTCTTTCTCAGTTTCACTTATGCTTGTGGCATCAACCATGGATACTGATTAGATTCAGCTTCGTTCCTGGATTGTAGACTCATCAACCTAGATGCCTGCTGTATATTATTTAGCCATGCTGTAGAAACTTCAAACTCAATAGCCTCAAGTAAAATTAGTTCACTCCCTTCCAGACCCATATACTCTCCCATGGTTACTGATATCACTATTTACTGACTTGCCAGTATTGTGAGCCTGGGTGTTTGCACAGAATTATATGTGCTGTCTTCACATATAATCAGCTACCAGGCAGCATCAATTTGACTTGATAGCACTCAAATTTCTCAGCCCCTCCTCTATCTCTTTGCTGCCCAGTTCAGTCTGTCATCATGTAGCATCAGGATGATGACAATAGCCTCCTTGTTAATCTTAGATCAATCCTGTTAATCCACAACCAATTCTATCCTGCACACATGTGCCAAAGGGATTGGATAGGCAGGCTGAACTAACCATGTCACTTCCTTGTTTTAAGTCCTTCCATGGTTCCACTTCACCCATGACAATACCTCACAAAGTCAGTCCCATGAGATGTCACAAGTTCTATGGCATGGTCTCTGCCAACAGGGCTTGGTAGGAAATGCTGTTTGCAGCTACCCTGGGTATTTACAATGCATTCTAACATCTCAGATGTTCTGATAACCTTTCCAGTTCACTTGTTTTTAACTACTTATTTATTCCTATTAATCTTGCATTTTTTTTAACCAGCTGGAACTTGCAATGAATGGGTTTTCACACATTATACCTATTAACACTGGGAAGAACTGTGCTCTGAAAAACATATTTGGGCAAACCCTAGCGTGTTTTAATAAGACCTGCTTTATTTATTTTGAGTGATTTCTGCAGACCTTCCTGATGCAGCCCGATTTATCTGTCCTGACTCACTTCCTATTATACTTCTCCACTCCCCCTAGTGCTGCTTATTACTGTAACAGCAGATATTGACTTCGGACACTATCCATTCTGTTCAGGGTTTCCCTCCTTCCTTGCAGGCTCTACTTAATAATTACACCCATGGCAAACACTGTCTCTTTCACAGAGCTTCACAGGCTCCCCCAGGCTGCCGTGAAGATTCATTGCACTTTGCCTAGGAACGCCATATGGTCACTTAAGCCTTGTGATGATCTGTGTGCCTGTCTCCCTGAGCCCCTAAGAGTGCAGGACCAACCCCACTACCTGGCACACAATGGGAGCAAGAGGGCTCTGGTTGTTTTAGATGCTGAATTATATTACTTTGATCAGTATAAGGAGTTACCTGTGTTGTGAGGAGAAGATCTCAACATTATTTTTTTCTTTCAGTTATTCTATATTCATAAAACAGAATCAAGTACTGCCACCTGCAGATAGGTTTGTCGTTGTCTGCATAATGCTAACAGCCTGAGCATAGCTCCTTTGCTTCACTTGCAAGTGCTTAGCAATTTTTTGTGTCAAGTGCCAACGCACTACTGTAACTTTCCTAAGGTGAGGTTCCCATTCTTGTCACACAACCAGAAAGAACCTCATAAGCTGCAGTCTCAGGAAGAGAATGCAGGTTCTCTTCACTTTAAACTGTTTCTAACAGAACTAAAACAACCACATTTTTTTTTCTTTTATTTGGAAGGCTATGGGGTAAACAAAGACAGTTATGTGTATAAATACAGGGCTGAATGTCTAACATCCAGAAACTCAAACACACTACTGTTCATCAACAGGGGCTAATGACTTTAATGACTAGAGCTGATGAAAGAAGTGTAAATGGGACGCCAGGGGTGTACATGCTTCCTGGACACGTGATTGGGATATGCTTTCATCAATTTTGGACTCTCATCCATACAACATTTCTGAGCAGAGCCATTTTAGTTACCTGGGGAAATCCTCTATGAAAAGACTATTGCAGTTTCACTATTGAAAAGAGGCTTCTAGCAGCTGGTTGCTTAAGAAATACATGTCCTTCTTATAAATATATTTCTTCAATTTTCAATGTGGAATTTCATCATCAGTGATTTCAATGAATGAGCCACGCAATCCCTGCCCTGTTAACATAGCAATGACTCAACTTTGATAAGGGAATAAACAAGCCTGCTTTTTGTGACCACGTCCTTGTCATTATTAACCCATGATAATATCACTATTTTCCTTATATGGACAGAAAACACTAAACCCACTTGTAAATTGCTGACATATCAAGAAACAACTTTTTTTTTTTGTCTTTTGGGTTTATTTTTTGAGATAGGGTTTCTCTGTGTAGCTTTGGCTGTCCTGGAATCTATGTGTAGACCAGGCTGGCCTTGAACTCATAGAGATCTGCCTGCCTCTGCCTCCCTAAGTGCTGGGATTACAGGCATGTGCCACCACACCCAGTGAAGAAACATTTTTTTAAGCTCCCATTCTAAGTTCATCCCATTCTAAAATACTTCCCATTCTAAAGTTCCTCATTAATGTCTACACAGTCTACTGAAACCCCAGTGTCTTTAATAAAACACGGAAGGAAAGTTTTTCTTTACAGAAGGAAGTACACAGGCTCTCCTGTTTCAGGACAGTATGTGTACTGGCAATGTATATAGACTTTAGTATAAGTAGGGACCAGGAGAGCTGCTGCGGTTCTAATATCTGGCTCTGCATGTGCTGCCAACACGTCCCTGCTCACTGGTCTTTCTATAATGTATTTCTATCAAACTGTACTCACAGAATTAGGCGGGAATGCATATAAAATGGTCAGAACAAGGTGCAAAGTAGGTGCTACATAGGAGTGGCAGTTTTTGTTATATTGGAAATGGTTAATTGTAGTACTTAGCAAAGCAAAAACTAGTTGGTGACCAACCAGGCAAATGAGTCTAAGCACTAGGGATGGGGCAGACTTGCCTCCAAGTGGTGTTCCAAAACAGCAGCCAACCCCCACGGCACAGCCCACTGTCAGGATGTCAGTGTAATAGTATGGCTGCTACTAGGGAGAGACAGACAAACAGACAGATAGGAAGAGAAGGGCAGGGGCAGAAAGATGGGAAGAAAATAAGCAGGGATGGGAAAGAAAACAGAATGAGAGGCCTGTATCACAGGAATGAACATGGTCCCAGCACCCCTGTGATCGACTCCCAGGCCAGGAGTAACTCAATGAGTTTGGCAATCAGGAAGTGACCTCATTAGCTCAAGGCCAACAATGGAAAACAAACCAGGGAAAATGTTAAGTAAATAGATATCAGACAAATGAACAAATAATGACCAACAAAGAAGGGCTTAGGAGAAGTAGCAAGAGGCAGCAAGGACTTCATCCCAACAGGATGCAGCAGTAAAGCCTGCAGGATAGAGCTCTCAGCTCTTTGGAAATAGGAGTCCCTGGAGCCCAGAGGCTGCAACCACAGTCACTCCCTGGTCGCCCACCCATCAGTCCCTCCAGTGAGCATGGCCCCTCTACCCCAAGCTACAGCAGACACCCACACCCCTCCAAGTCTGGCTCAGGCAATCCAGGTAGGGAGGAAGTGAAACTTGCCTCCAACAGGGGCTGCAAAGCAGCATCCCACGCCCACTGCACAGGCTGGCACCAGGAGATCAAGCTGCCCAGGCACGGTCTGCAACAGAGAAGCACGAAGGGCAAGGCAGGTGGCAGAGGGGGACAGACAGGCAGTATGTAAGCCAGAGCGGGGGTGTCAGGAACCACAGAGGAGCTGGGGGGCGGGGGCAGCACAGGAGGGGACATGGGGCAGGAGTGGCTCAGCTCACCACAGAGGGACACAGGGCAGGAAGGGCTACACACTAGGAAGACAGACCGAAGCTGGACACAGAGGGACACAGGGCAGGAAGGGCTACACACTAGGAAGACAGACCGAAGCTGGACACAGAGGGACACAGGGCAGGAAGGGCTACACACTAGGAAGACAGACAGAAGCTGGTCACAGAGGGACACAGGGCAGGAAGGGCTACACACTAGGAAGACAGACCGAAGCTGGACATGGGGGATGATATGGCTAGGATCAGCAGGCAGGGACATGAACTAAAGCGTGGGTTAGTGGATGCCACCTTCAGCACCAAGGCCAGCCCAGAGCAGGCATCCCTCCCCCGCTCTCTGCGGTGCACATGAGGGCTTCCTTCTATCAGTTGGCCCCTGGTGTGCTGTACTGCCTCAGCCTTACCTCGTAGACACCACAGAACACGGACATAAACTTGCTGAGGACAGCGGCACAGATGCTGGCAATGTGAACAAAGGGACCCTGGAAGAGAATAGGAGAGAAGGCTCAGGGATGGAGAAGTGTGCAGACTTATTGAGCCGGAGTTTCCTGCTCTATTCCCTGGGCTAGTTGAAGGAAATGGAGAAGCCAGACAAAACTACTGCACTAAGGGAGCCTCATCCCAGGAAAGAAGAGATAAGTCACTGTGTTATCAGATAATACCAAGGCCTAGGAAGCAAACGAACAGAAGTAAGGCAAGAGAGTAGGGTGGGGACAGGGACTTAGAGAAGGTGGCCTTTCCTGGCTAATCACCACTCTATTAAGTACCTTGAGTAATAATTACGTGAGTGAGCCTCATGGATGTCAGAGGAAGAGTGTTTTAGGTAGAGGGCACAGAAGTTTCAGGGGTCCTGAGTGGGTCGCAGAGTAGGCATGGTAGAAAGATGGGGAAAAGCTTTGTCATCCATGCACAGGGAAGCAGGTAGGCTGTAGGTCTGGCTGGCTGTTGGGAGAGTGCAGATCTTACACTAAGTGAAATGGAAAGCTCTCTAGACATTCTTAACTAGAGGTCAAATGTGTCCAATTCTGCTTTGAAAGATGCTGTGGCTACTGTGCAGAATGGCGATGTGCAGGACAAGTGTACACCCAGGGATGAAGCTGAAGGAGGCTAGCTGTCATCTTGAAAAAACAAGTATCACTCTAGTTCTCAGTTTTCTCATGCCAAAATAAGGGCAAACCCCAAAGACTGTGCTGATTTTGAGATAGCCTGGGCTACATATAAATTCCAGGTGAGCCTGAACTGGAGAATTCTTATTCTATTTCAAACAAGCAAACAACCAAACATAAGATAAAAATAAATAATAGGGCTCAGAGATGGCTCACAGGTTAAGAGCACTGACTGCTCTTCCACAGACCCTGAGTTCAATTCCCATGGTGGCTCACAACGATCTATAATGAGATCTAGTGCCCTGTTCTGGTGTGCATGTGTACATGCAGGCAGAACTCTGTATACATAATAATAAATAAAATTAAAAAATAATAAATAACAGAAAAATAAACAAAACAAAAAGACTGGTCCAGATATGGAGACGGCAGATGTTTTCTAGAGAATTCTGGTTGTTGTAACTCAGGCCTGGGGCCTGCTACTTCTGCCTGTAGTTAGAAGTTGAGGATAATGCTAGCATCTCACAGGGCAGAGCAACATTCCTCTTCCCGGCAGAGCTTCCTAGCCCCAAACCTTACTTATTCCCAGTTGAGGGGCTGTGAGGTTTCTCCAGCTTTAACAACCCCAGGGTGAGGAACTCCCAAGGCTGCCCTTGTTACTGCCCTTTGGCCCTGACTCCAGTCAGCTCTGCTGGCTCCTCCTTCAGCTATGCAAACCTACCTCTTTCCCCACAGGGATGCCACTGCCCAGTCCAGCAGTCAAGGCCACCACCTTGGCTACAAAGGCCTTGAGTGTGAGGTATTCCTTTAAGACAACACCACGAAGAATTGTCTTCATCTCAGGGATTCCAGAGCCTAAAAAAGGATAATGTATGTACAGGCACACACTGGAGTCTAAACAGAAGAGGAAAGTAGAAACAGGAAAGGAGGTAACCATGTTGAGGCCTCAAAGGGGTCTGGAGGATGGAGTGAGTTCAGAGTGGGAGGTCTGTAAAACAAAACAGACTATCTTGTCCTATAGAAAATACTCACTCACCCACAGCCTGGGGAGAGATGAGCTGGCAAAAGAGGGCACTGAAGAGGATGAGGATAAGTGGGAAGGTGACCCAAGCCAGGTACTGCAGAGGAAGGCTAGGCTGCATCTGGGCATAGGTCCACTTGTAGGCTGCAGGAAAAAAGACCCTGGGTCAGTTAGAGCTGAGGAAAGGTTGACAGTGACAGTGTCTCAGATAGCATGCCAGCTTGCTCTCATGCAAGAGAGCATCTTATGTGCCTGGCCCCAGGGCATTCCTTTCACTGTACACAGAAGAACTCTGAGGGCAGTGGCTATCTGTCCAAGTTCTCTCTGGCAGAGGTAGCCGGTGGCTGCAGTACAAGTCACAGTTGAGTAAGAGACAGTAGCATTTGGCTACAGCCCTAGGGTGGCCACTGACAACGGAAGGGGCTCCGGACTCTTGGCAATCTAAGCGATGAGATGGAGAGGAACACTGGGAAAGCTGCATAAGTTGGCCACCCTGTTAGAGGGGCATTCAGAGTTTGGGTGGCAGCTGTCAGGAAAGGCATGGGTAGTGATCTGTTTCTCAGTAAGTTTAGTTTTATCTGGAGCCGAAGTCACACCTGACCACTCATGCAACATGCTCAGCCCAAACACACCTGGTCTACTCTAAGAACTTAGAAATAGTTTCCATACAGAGAAGATGGAGGGCAACAGTGCAGGGAGAACCTACCCTGAAGGCTCTTGGCACTGACATAGTCCATGCACCAGCTGACTAGAGCCATCAGAAGGCCCAGGAGCACAAGAAAGATCCAGTCTTCCCCCAGCTTCCTTCTGACCACACGTCCCAGGCGGTGGATACAATCTAGGAAGAGGTAAGGGAAAACAGGGGGGAAAGCAGCCCTCTCGTCAGTTCTTTGGGAGCAGGTTGAGGAGCGGAGGTGGGGAAGTGGTGCATTAGTCACTGAACATCTTTTTATGTTTCTGCCAGTTGCTGTCCCTGTCCCTCCAGGAAGCACAACCCTACTCTTCATGAACAGATGAATTTCTATGTAGAACTCTCATTTCTTCTGGTTGGGAAAGAAGGAAGGCAAAGTATTAAGGAGGTGGAGGAGAGGTGTCTTTCACTTCATTCTCCTACGTAGAAGAGGGCTTTCTTTAGAGGTGTGTGTGTGTGTGTGTGTGTGTGTGTGTGCGTGCACACACTTGTTGGGAGATGCGTAATGGGGCATCCAAGTTGTTCTCCCAATCCCTGTACCTCCTATTCCAGGTTCCTTTATTCCTCAGTCCCCATCACCTTGACATTTAGAATAGTGGTCCTCATCCGAGTTGTCCATGGTAGAACTGGAGTCCATCTTCTTGGGCATGCCCTTGTCCTGTTCCTTATATGAATATTGTTCTCTGTGATGGCCATATATCTGTATAGATAATGAATGGTCAGTGTCTATCTTGTTGAAGAGCCAAAAAGAATATAGAAGGCACTACGTAGACTTAGTTACAGAGAAAAGGAGAGCTGTTTCGAATCTTGGACATTAAAGGTTGCATACAGGGTACTTCATGGTCATCCCTCCTCTCACTTCTCTACTGTCTATTTACACGTATCTGTTTTCCACTGATCTTTCATCCCTGCTTCTGTTTCACCATTTCCCCTAATCCAGATATGTCTTGGTCCAGAGTAGCTTTTATCAAGGAAGTAAGCTTCTACTTTAAGGCACTAAGAACTATTCAGAAATTACTCATCTGTACCAGGCAGGCATTTCATGTATCACTCTTGTGTTTGGCATGTCTCTATATTTCCCTGGCATTGACTTATTATCTCAGAACCCCAACTTAGACAAAGGCCATACTAATCTAGCTAGCAATTGACTATATATTTACAGCCCTGGATATTGCCTGCTAGCATTTTGCCTTAGTATGTCTGTCTGCTTTGAGACACTCAGCTTCTTTATTAAAGTTGTACAAAGCTTATCCATCTCACGTTTCAGAGCTTGTAGACACAAATAGGAACTGGGCTCAAGAAGGCAGTTTAATCTACTTCCCAAAGTGAGCTAACTGGGTCGCACCAACAACTGGAGAAGGCAGACATGTCCCCATTCTAGCATTTGTGTCTGTGAAGGGTGTATTAGCTCATTATGCTAATCACTTCGTGGTAGCCCCACAAACCCTACACTAAGTCATCCTCTGTGGCTAGGGTCAGGCTAGGCCATGTGGCTGATTCTGGGACAGCCCTGCTAGAAGAGATCTTATTTCACAATATGAGCAGCAGTTTGATGTTTCGGTCCTGAGCAGGCACATACTAATTATTCCACTCATGAGGTTAGTGACTGAGGAAAGCATTTTTCTTCAAACTCCCATCAGTGACCCAGAGACATAAAATACTCTCATTTGTAAATGGTGATGTACGCCTTTATTCTCAGCACTCAGGACGGAGGGGCTGGCAGATCTTTGTGAGTTTGAAGCAAATATGGTTTACATACAGAGTTCCAGGCCAGCCAGGGATACATAGTAAGATAATCTCAAAAACAAACACAAGCCAGAAAATAATTCCCTTGAAGATCATCTATTTGGGTTGCCTCAGTACTCTGAGTTGCAGTCTGGGAGAAATGAGAAAATGCTGGTTCCCTTGTAACACTCAGTCTGGGAAAACACTGTACTAAAGCCATAGGTATCCTCCTGGTCCAGGATAACCACCACACTATGACAAGCTTAGAGGAAGGGAGGAAGAAACCAAAACCCAACTGTGTAAGTGATGAAATGTCTAAAACATGTTAAGAGTCCTCTAGTATGTGCAGGACTGAAGTGCGACTTGGGGACAGACCATCTTGACAAATGTTGATGACTACTGTATCCTGGGAGCTCAGTCTAGTTTTTGTGTATTGCATTTTTCCTCACAAACACTGGACAAAGAAAACATTACATTCTTTCTTGCTTTCAAGGCAGGTTGGAACTCTACTATCAAACTAACTTGCTGTTTTTCTTTAGCAAGTGTCCTGTCACCAGAAAGTGCTCTAATTAGCTGGAAGGTGGTGGTGCATAACATTATTCCCAGCACTCAGGAGGCAGAGGCAGGTGGATCTCTGTGAGTTCGAGGCCAGCCTGATCTACAGAGCAAGTTCCAGGGCAGGAAGGCTACACAGAGGAGCCTGTCTTGAAAAACCAAACCAATCAACCAACCAAACAGAAAAAGAAAAAGGAAAGAAAAACAAAAACAATAAAACCAAACCAAACCATAAGTGCTCTAACTGCACCTTTGCGCAAATGGTCAGCCTACCATCTCTGGAAATGACCAGCACTGGTGTGAGAATGAGCTGGCTCTGACATTCAAATCCTGCTCAACACACCTCTCTCCTCCTTGTGTACCTATCCTTAGCAACCGCTTAGAGACCAGAGCCTCATGGCCCTTGTGGTGACACCACCCACTCAGCCCACCTCCAGTTTCCCAGCCGGAGTCCAGGAGCAGCAGCCCTGTCAGCAAAACTCTTCTAAGTCTCTTTCTCTCAGACACCTTCCATTCTGTTCCATTCTGCATTCTTTGTAGTTAAGAGTTAATAGGATTAGGGTTCACAGTGGATAATCAATTTCCGAAGGCAATTTCACCCTCCCTGTCTTGTGTCCATCCCCATTTCTCTTCTCTTAGTTGTCCATATACCACTGGTCCCCAAGCCCTGGAGGGCAATTGTCTTTGGACATAGCTCTGCACTTTCCCAAGTATAAAGCTTTGTTTTATAATTAACTAATTGTGTGAGTGTGTGTGTAAGTCAGAGAACAGTCTATAGGAGCAGATTTTTTCCTTCTACCATGTGAGTCCCAGGGATTGAACTCAAGTTGTCAGGTTTGGAGGCAAGTAACTTTATTTACTGAATCATTTTGCTGGATCCTCTTAACAATTATTAAAACTCCCCCACCCAAAAAAGTAATAATAACAATAGTAATAGTAATAATCATAATAATAATAAAACAACTAAGACCCCAGGAACTCATACAAGCTAGGCAATGCTCTACCAGGATTCTACCCCCAAGCCCTTAAAAACTGAATGCTACCTCTGAGCTCATTTCAGTACTGGTCATTGATCATTGATAAATCATTCACGGTTTCCCCTGCTTGTCCCAATGCTTTTCTTGTGTCTTTTGTTGAGTGTGTGTTTGTGTATGCATGCATTCTACAGCGCACTGTGTGGAGAAAGCCCATGCTGCCTTCGTGGGGGTGAGGGTGGGGGTGATCCTCATAGTATTTGCAGTGCCTATGAGAACCGCTGTGGTTATATAAGCATGCACTCTTAATTTAAGGGTGGCTCTGCTGGTTCCTCACATGGTTCGAATATTCTGTTAGTAAAGGCTATGTGAAAGTGCATGCAATTCTTAAGTGAATACACTAAGCTCAGATCTTTAAAAGGTTTGCATATTTTGAATATACTTACCATTTAGTTTTCAAAATACTGTTCTCTCTTCTAACTAACAACCAATATTTACCAATCCTTGGCCCCCACAAACACCTGTTCCTGCTCCCCCTCCCCAGGACTTTACCTGTGTTGGGTGGGCATTGTGCCTAGGACCTGCGTCCTTTCGGGGCCGGTGCTGAAGGCCCCCATTCTCTGAGGGCAGTCCATAGCTGGTACAATGTTCAAAGGGCATGTACTGGTACTGGGGGGCACTGCCCCACCAGCTTTGTTCACCTCCATGCCGCTGGGACTGGGACCGCTCCATGTGTCCTCCCCCAAAGCCCCAGCCAGGCCTTGGCCTGCTTGCTCCCCGTCTCCCCCAGTAAACTCCTTAAGCCTCTGCTTTTGCCTGTCCCCAAGGCGTCTGGGGCAACATGCCCACCTCCAGCTATTTATAGCTGTCTCTCTCCATCACATGACCACCCCCCCCCCCACACCATTGCCACATCTGATCCTTCTGGGGTCGAAGCAGGTGTGAGTGCAGTGTGGGGGTGGGGTTAGGATGAGAACCTGTGAGACAGTCCAACAGGGGATCCCCTCTGCCAGCCAGCAGCTCACAGCTCCCGGTTACTAGTGCCTTTATAAATATCATTAGGACCAGCATGAAAATTCTCCTAGTGAAATTTCCAGGCTGTGTGTACAACTGAGCCTCCCCTGAAGACCTCCTGGAAAGTAAGGAGAGAGACGGTGCTCAATGAAGCCACTCAAAGCTCTGGTAACACCCGTCAACTCACCTGGGGGAGTAGTTGATGCCTCTCTGCCATCTCGCCCTGTTGGGATGTTCTCAGCTCAGTATCTCCTAAGGCTTCAGTCTTCATCTGGACACTGAACTTGTCTGTGGCCAGCTCTCCACACATCCCACTCTCACATTTCCCCTTCAGCTCTCTGCCTTCCCCTTCATCCCACTCTTATCACTCACTGGGTGTGGAATGTTGTGGGAAGCAGGGGTAATAGCCTTGGGTTCTGCAATGTCTCTCATTTCCCATACATACGTGTTAGCCCCACCACCGGCTCAGATCAACAGGGAGGGACTGAGCTCTGAACTGGACATTGATGCTCATGATAGCTCTAGCAGGGTAAGTTAGATAACAGGTGAGAAGAGGAAGTAGGCTAGAGTCATAGGAACAGTGATCACGGAAACCCAATAAACAAGAAAAGATGGAGAAGTAACCTCTTTTCTAGTCAATAAATTAAATTTGATGAAGGACAAAGTTCTCCATTTGGCACTGTGTTTTCCCATCAGTTTTTCTTTTTCTCAAACATTCTTTCCCTATGAAGAAACTGAGGCAAATTGAATTTTAGGATCAAGAGGGTTCTTTCTTAGAAGTCCAGGTTCGGGGACTAAAAAGTATAGACACTGAGTATCTGGTCTGCAACGTAATTCCGACCCAAGCTATATGAGATTGCTCAAAGTAAGTGGGAAAATTGGCACCATTAAAAGTGCCTTTTCTTTTAAAGTTAAAAAAAATTCAGTTTTATTATTTTTAATTACATGTCTTTGTATGTGTGTGTACACATGAGTACAGGTGACCATGGAGTCCAGAAGACAGTGTCACATGTCCTGCAGCTGTGAGTGGTCTGACATGGGTGCTGGTGGATCCTCTACAAGGCAGTAAGTTCTTTTAAGCATTGAGCCATCTCTCTGGCCCCTTTTAAAAAATTCATTTAGTGTGTGTATGTATGTATATGTGTGGGTACACATGTGCTTTGGCACATGTGTGAGGGCCAGAGGACAACTTCTGGGAATTCATTCTCTCCTTCTACCATGTGGATTCTGGGGTTTGAACTCAGGTCATCAGGTTTCAAGTGCCCTTACATGCCGAGTTGTCTTGTTGTCCCAACAGTGCCTTTTCTAGGTGTTGAGTATCACTTATCAGAGGGAAAGACACATGAAAACGACAGTGAGACGATGCCTCACACCTGTAATGAGGAGTGACACCGAGGACAAGCTTGGCAAGCGCTGGTAAGGGTACAGAGAAAAGGGAACCCCGAGGTACTAACTATGGGAAAAACTGCCAGGGTCCTTATGGAACAGTTAGAAATAGCTACTAGATACAGCAATCCTACTTATGTTTGTGTAGAGAGGGAAACAAACCACCATCTCTCAGGTACCTGTGTTCTTTTGTTCACTTTGGAATATCTGCAGCAGCCAGGATACAAAAACCACCTCCATGGCTGGCAAGAGGTAAAGGCATAAAGGAAGCGTACACACATGACTCAGCGACAAAAAACATTCTTCTAGCCAATGCTAGCAAGAGGTCAGACATATTCAAATACTATGCATGATGTTTATATGCAGAATCTACAGTAATGGAACACATACAAAGTCAAAGGCTATGAGCTGAGATGGCAGTGGGCTTTGGGGATCCTGGGAGGATGCTGGTCATGAGCACACTTCAGTTATTCAGATCTGAGTTTTAGAGATCTAATGTACATGGTGGCCACAGTTAACAACACTGCAACTTGTACCTGCCATCTGCTAAGTGTAGGTTTCAAGTGTCACCACACATACACACAGGTAATGTGAGGATAAGAACCTGGATCCTGGAGATCATTTCACAAGGCATATATACATGCCTTGTACATCAGGTTGTACACTTTCACTTTATATATCATATTAAATTGTCAATTATATACCAGGAAAGCTGAAAATAGTAAAGACACCCTTTCTAGAATCAGCCCTGTGATTGCAAGGTTTACAATCCACCCATGAAAATTATAAACGTGGGACAGGAGACAGTGTAAGGGTCAGATAAAGACAACAGAAAACAGGGATCAAGGGATTCCTAATAAAGAACAAAGATTATATTCTTGGAGGGCTTCAGAGACAGATTTTTCCCATTTGGGGAACTTGGCTTTCTGAAGGTAAGCACTTTCTTAGGAAACATTCAGAAATAAGTATCAGATGTGATTGCTGCTTCCAAAGTATTCCTGAGCACATTAGTACCCTGAAATGGAGCAGTGTGGTCATGGACTGAGATTTCAAAGTGGAGACTGGCAGGGCCCTGCCAAGCTGAGTACCAACTGCAACTATGTAACAACTGTGATTCTCAAAGCAGGAGCATCAATGTATAGGGGCTACTAGCACTGGAGGGGAGTTAAATACCTTGTGTTCAGAATTAAAAGCAGTTTCAATGCTTTGGGCTATCGCTTCACAAGAGCACTAAATGTTAACCATGCCCATCCCTTACTCCAGCATCTCACTGGGCTCGACACTTAGGTTCCGATTTGGAGGGCATTGAGATGGGCTGTGGGTAGTCCTACAAGTCATAAGCAAGCATGTATGTGCACTCTTTGTAAGTTTTATACCGTCTCCTACATTCCATGATACTAAAAAGCCCGTATCTCCTACATTCCATGATACTAAAAAGCCCGTATCATACAAGATGGGGATACAGGTACTTATGTATGAGATTATTTTTTAATATCATTACCCCCAAATTTTAAGAACAGATTTTCTTTTCAGCTTTTGTTTGTTTTTCCCAACTCCTATCTCTGCTAGTTTGGCCTACCCAGAACACAGAGTACAATATGGTTGAAACTATGCAGTACTGGGAACTAAAGCCAGGGCTTCACGCATGCTAGTCAAGCACCCTATCACTGAGCTTTCTTCTCAGCCAAACAAACATCACTTGTGTCTATGCATGAAATGGGCAGTTCATTACAAAGCACTCTCAAAGGGGTGGGGGGGGGCACACCTTGTTTCTTTCTTTTTGAACACAGTATTTTCCTGGCATCATGACTTTAACCATTACAATGACTTTTAAAGACACAAACCCTTTGCTTACTTTTAGGTAAGGGCAAAAAGATTGTTAGCTACTTTAGTCAATGTCTCAGCATCATTAAAATCAGCTCTATTATGAAACCAGACCTATGTGATCTCAGAAGACATGCCCTCAATACTGCTTTTCTTTCTTTTTTGATTGATCAAAGTTTCTGAGCCTCATTGTCTCTTCTGGGGAAAAACGGGGAAGTGCCTTCCTTATGGGACTCCAGGGCAGACAGACTGGAAGGCTCCCAGCTCAGGGCCTGCAACACTCCAACAGCTGTAGCTGTGTCTTCCTCACACTGCATCCCCTTCTTACAGCTTGTTCTCCCTGGTGAAAGGTGCTTTCATTTCTTCCTGTTTCCCTTTCCTGTTTGAGTACACAGGAAGCCCCCACCTCAGGGAGGGGGATAATTTTAGAAGAGAATCCCCTGGCAGAGGTAAGTGGGGGAAGGGAGGAGAGCTGTGAAATTCAACCTGACACTCTTATTCAAGGGCGGGTGGGAAGGACATGGGCTTCAGCTCAGGCCAGCACTGTTCTTTAATTCTCCAACACACCACACCTCCTGTGTCTTTGCTTTCTTGAAAATGGCTACCTATGTCCATGTAACTTCTTGAATTTTATGTCCACCCTTACTTGAGCTACTTGTTTCTCTGTAGTACCCTGGCCAGTCTCTCCAGTTCCTATGCTCCTTGGCTCCCAATGTTCTCCCCACCTGCACTCCCTATCTGATGGTATGCTTTTCTGGTTGACATTCCTCAGCAGCTTCCCACAGCTCTTTACGTTCCAATGCTCCAACAGAATTTCCTGCTCCTCTAAGCATGTACCCTAAGTACTCACTGGTTATATCTCTATATGCTAATGTAGAATTTGATAAAATTTTGTCTACTTTGAAAAATCGTTTTATCTAATTTGGGCTGAATGAAATCCTAGTATCCTCTCACTTCTACCTCTTCCTTCTAGCCTTACCTGCTATTTATGTAATCTTACATTATGTGGTCTTAGAGGAAATATCCTCAATTTCTTTTTTGATAGCTTAAAGTCTCTGAGCCTTACTATGCTTTCTGGGGAAGAGAACGGGAAACGCCTTGCCCCATAACTTAGTAAGCCAGAACTACTACTTGTTTCTCTACTTCATCTGAACATGGGAAATCCTAGGGTTATGCTAACAAAGACAGGTCCAGATCTGACCATACTTAAAGATAGTGGTAGCAAAATATGAGGGATTTCAGATGCAGGCATGACTTACGAGAAGGAAAAAATGATGCAGTATAAAGGGATAAGGAAATTACATATACAAGCTTTTGAAGATAGAGCATCTACAAAAATAGACACCAGGCACAAATCAGTAGTAAGTATCAACATTTATTTGGCACCTGATGGCAATACAAAATCTTGGCAGTGGGAAGTGTGAAGATTCTACCACTCAAATATATGTATCCTATACTGACCAAAGGCAGAATCTGGCAGAAAGTCTTCAAACCACCTGGTTCATACAACAAACATTAATTGAGCACCTCAACTACCATAGGCCTCAAATTTGCTGGGCACCATGGAGATGTGAAGGAAGTTACTTGCCTCAAACGTGATATGTCTTTAAATGATTTAAAACAACAAAACAGTGGATAAAAATAAACAGTACCCCCCAAACAATACAATTACTAATTATATTGTAATAGCAATTTATAAATTGCTAAAATGTAGGATCTAACTGGAGTTAGATGCTTGTCTCTTTCTTTCCTTTATTCATCGAAGACCTAGTAAGTGCCAGGTACTGGGTATACAGTAAGAAAGTTTCTGCTCTCTTGGAGCTTTCAGCTTAGGAGGGAAGGTATTAACAAGTGAAACAAGCAAAAGTGCCATTACAAACTGCAGTAAGCATATGGAAGGACCAACATGATGCAATCATGAAGAGGTACAGTAGACTGTTCATGGACAGCATGGCTAGGAGGCCTCAACTAGACTCAAGAATATACCATCCTAACGAAGAGCTCAGAACACCTGTGACATTGAGATGGAGTGGAGCATAGTGAGAAATCACCATTTATTAAGATCCAAAGGGAAGGTAAGAGCCAGATCTTGTAAACTGGGGTAAGAATTTGAATTTTAGATGACATGTAACAGGAAGCTAGTATTCTAAGCAGGGGAGTGACATCATTAGGTATTTTAAAAACCAAAACTACTCTGTTATGTGGAGAATAAGCTGAAGTGAAGCAAAAATAAAAATACAAAAGGTTTTAAAGAATAAGGAAGTTTCATTAAAGCAGAGACAAGTGCTTCTAGGTTCATGGAGTACTATGTATGGTACTATTCTCACTAAAACACAGAGAAAACAATGCCAAGGGGAGACACTGCCTCATAAAACCAAAGGAACATTACACTGAAGAAGATTCAGAAACAAGGTACTGCACTACACCTTAAGTGGCCAGAAGACCCTGCAAAGGAGGATTTCACAGACTTGGCAGAAGCAGCGAACAGGATAAAGATAAAGAGGGGGAACCAATGCAAAGCAAGAAACTTCCTTGAGGTGAGACATGAAGTACAGTTTAACTGCACAGCAGAAACCACAGTAAGGAAGGAGAGATCCTGGTGACAGGTGACAGTATGAAACAGCACAGTCACGTGCCATTGCATTTTTATGTTGCTATGTCCTACAAGGTTCATATCAGTTCCAATTCAAAGACCAGGGAAAGTTTTATGACTTCCAATGTATAGGGCCTAGGCTCTGTTCAAAGGCTGGGTGCACTAACTGTGAAAGAACCAAGAGTAAAGCTTTGAGACTATCCTTTAACTTGGGGCCCATGTGGAAAGGTATGCAAAGAACTCTCTACTCAGAGTAGCAGGGTCTCATTCCTATATGCCTCTTCAAGATAGATGAAAACACCTACATTAAACTGCGACATCTTCCAGTCTTCACTGTGGGATAAATAATGTAGATATGAAGAAAAGGTAGGAGATGATCACCTTAGCTGACGCAAAAAAGCAATGACCAAAATACCCTGAAGAGCCCTGGGAACAGATATACCACAAACATTGAGAAACCCACATGCCCTCTCCCTGCAATAATACTGTGTTCACAATGTCACTTCCCAGGCTCTTTGGCTGTAGCCAAAATGCTTCTGGCAACAAATGCATTCTGAGCTGGCTCTACAGGGAGAGAGCACCACACTGGAGGAGCTGCCCTTAAGTCTCAGATCCAACGATGGAGACGGCCAAAAGGAATCAAGCCTGGGAGTCTCAAGATCCCTGAGGGAGCAAATAAAACAAAAACCATCCTGAAGAGAAGGCTCCATTGTGCCCCCAGTGGTCCAGTGACTTCCAAATGCATGGCATCACATGGGTGGCGGGTGGCATCACGTGGGTGGGTGGCCTGGGAACAGGTAGAGCTGCCGGCACAAAGTACTACAGTACTCAGACATCTCCTTGCATCGATGGAATTCTGTGCCAGGGGCGTAGCCTTCCCGCTCCTTGATAAGGGCATTCACCTGAGGAGGCAGAACCAAGGGTCCAAAGTCTGAGATCACTTTGTGCTACATGATACAGACCAACTGGAAGGGTAGATGAATAAAGTGTGCAAGGCAAGAAGGAAGAACACTGGAGATGCAACGGTTTGTAAAGCCAGTTAACACTGACTTACCTTAACCAGCATGTCGGCCACGTGCATGTCACAAGCTCTTTCAGAGAACACCTGAGTGAGTGCCTCAATGTACCAGGAACCCCGTTTAGTGTTCCGCATAGCAGCATTGCCTACAACCAGAGGTGTGAAGGTCATGGGCAATCTTCACAAAGTAAGACTTCTACCACAGCTTCTACCCTCCCTAGTATGAAGGAGACCTCAGTATGAAGACAACACAACACAAAACAAGACCCACAGCTAGGACAGCGTTCGTATTCATATTGTGTCTCAAAATACCTTTTAGGCAAGCATAGCCACATATCATGTCTGAGCGAGTAGGCAGTCTCATCTTCATTATTTCTTCTTTGCCAGCATCACTCTCCTCACATCCTGGTGATTGTGGGTGATTCTTTCCATCTTGCTGGTCTACCCCTCGATCTGTCTCATCTGTAAAAAGACCAACAGACGAGATAAAGATATTACTTTCTCCCATATTTTATATATCCGTCACAGGTACACCCAAGTTCCCTATAATCTTGAATGAAGAGCCATTTTCAGCTGTTACCTCCAACCTGTAACTAACGAATTAAAAAAAATTAAATTAAAAAGCCATTACTTTCTAAATACGCATCCATTGACCAAGGGGTAACTTCTAAAGGGTAGGCACATGCACCTATATACCAGAACACGTCCCATTCTGCAAAGCGCAAAAGTGCCAAATAAAGTACTTCTTACAAATGGAGTTAGAAATCATCATATTAACCCTTTCAGTTAGTAATGTATAGTTAGTAATGTATAGAAATAATAATTTTTATTCTGTATTGGACAGTAAAGTAGTGATATTCAGTCTTATAAGAAACCAAGTCTGTTTACTAGTCATATTCTACATTAAAATTACAACCTCAAACTATGTTATCAGTTTTAAAAAAATGAGACTAAATGTGATCAGAGGTTTTCACACTTCTGTAATCTTCCGTACCTGTTTATTAAGTTTGTAAGACAAATTATAGCAGGCGTCTAAGACTTAGAGAAGTTCAAAAAAGGAAGAACTTAAAATTAGAAAAACTAAAACTTTTCTTCCACAAAATGGACAATAACAGGCTGCTGTTATTTTAGGGTTAGGCAGGAATCATGTCTGGAGAAAGGGAGAGAGTGAAGGTGTGTGGGTCAGCACACCAAACCTAACAGCATGCTCTTTCACAGGACCTCCTGAGTGAGATTCTCAAGATGAACTGATGTTTGAGGAGCTTTGTGTAAAAGGACCAAGATTTACTGACTCAGAGAAGATTTAAGCATCATCTCTATACCACTACCAGGCACTGTCTTCTACTAAGATCTAGGGACACACTGAGTTAAAAACAAAGCAGAACAAAATAAAAACCAAACCAAAAACTATGCTCTTAAGCTCACCCTCTAGCTTAAGAGTCAATCATCTTATTTCAAGATTGGCAAATTCGAATTTTCAGAGAAGCATCAACTTCAGATGATACTTTAATGGACTGGATTTTAGACATTGGATAAGCACAACAAAAGATTTAAATTACTCCAAAAATCAAAACAAACAAAAAAAGCAATTTCTTTCTCTAGCCCCAGCACTATTTACATTTCTGAGGTAGGAAGAAAATGACTATTAATGTTTTGTTTTGTTGTTACTGCCTCTTAAAGGATCTAGGTCAGCCTAAGCATGTCCTTCAAGGGATGGACAGCTTACCTCTTGCCTTCAAGTTTCAGGCATATTATTCAATAAATATTACCCATCTTTTCTTCACAACTGTTTTCTACAGTATTGCAATTTCTATACATAAGGCTCACTTATTCACTGAAAATTTTTAAGTGCTACTGTGTATAAAGCAGTGCTCCAGGCTTGGGGAAACATCTATGAATGAAAAATGCCCTCACATGCTTTTTTTTTTAGTGCAGCTCCCTTCCATGCTAACTTTCCTTGTAAAATGTACCACATTTATTTAATCATTAAACTCCCAAAGCATTATCTGTTGAAGCCCAAAATCTCAGCTATGCCCAAAGGTTTGTAATTAGCTGGACCGACAGACAGCCTGTGACCAGCCACATCTCACTCCATCACTTACAGAGATTCTTAGCTTTGTAGGTCTGAGCACTGCAGATATGATATGCTACAGGCATGTGGACAGGCACACATGCATGTGCAATACACTGTGGCACACTATATAACTAAAGCATACATTTTACTATCCTGTGTTTGTCATGTGCACCATCCCTTTTCTTGGAAACTCTCTCCACACCTGTGTAAAGCATGTATCAATGATCCAAGTTAAGCCTTTCCCTAGCCATAAAAATCTCTTCAAGTAGCTCTCAGATAAAACAATCTATCACTTCTGTGTACCTATTACTTGTACAGTTGCTAGGACATAAACTTCACCCTTGCATGAGAACTACCTCAACCTGCCCCACATAAACTTGCTTTTATTTCTTGAGTACATATACTACTTAGACGTACTTATGCATTTTCTTCTGCTTCTGTGATGGTATTTACTGTCACTTCAGGACCTTGAAATACACTCTGGTAATACAAAGGGAAACATAAGGCACCTGCATGTTTGGATAATACAAACTTTAACCCAAACTGTAAGGCCTTTGAAGATGCTGATTTCACTGTAGCTGCCATGGCTGGCTCTCTCCAGATTTATCATTAATCATCACAACAGCTTAAATAAGTTTTATATAATGACTAACCACAGTTTTTAAGAAGGAAATGAAGTGGAGGGATGTGAAGTAACTTATCTAACTCACATAATTATTAAGCAGTACAGTCACAATCTCACCCCAAATTTAGACTCTTAATTACTACTGTTTCCTCTAGATGAGACGCCTGTGTGTCTTCTGAGCCGTGCTACACAGGCTAGGCTCTTAAAGGGGTAGAAGAGACTGCATGCAAGAAAGAGAAGGACAGAAGCTGCACAGGAGAGTCCGAGGCAGACATGAGTTCTGTACTGTTCTCCTGCATGCTCTGAGAATGGGAAAGAAAAGAGGCAGGCGCATGGGAGCGTGACCACGGTACAGAGAGAATGGAGGAGGAGTCAGAGAAGGAAGATTTGGAAGAGACAAACAGAAAAGCTGGAATGACAGACAATAAAAAATACATTGTAGTTAATAAGCAGGAGAGTTAAAGAGAGTCCGGAGAGCAGGATATGGAGGTGTACAGAGCTGGTCAGACTGAGAGCCATGGGCTGCCCAAGTCCTAGCACACCCCATGCATTGGGAGACACTTACAGAGCAAGAGAGGCGGTGGCAGCAGTGAACAGAAGGAGGTGCCCAAGGGATCCAATAGCACCTGAGAGGAGCAAACAGGAAAGTGAGAGCTGGTGGAGGCTGCCCAGGAGCCACCACCCAGATGCTGGTTTGCCAGGGCACTTACCTCCACGACATGCTTGGATGAAGAACATTTTCGGCTTGTTCTGTAGACTTGGACAGTTAGCATTGTCAAAAAGTCGAAAAACCTCTTGGAGCTACCGGAAACAAATATGGGAGAAGGGAAGTTAGCCAGTGAGATGTCTTGAAGTCTAACACATACAAATATAGCCATCTTTTGAAAGATGGGGTGATGGCTGACCTTGTCAACTTGACAAGATTATAATTCCTTAGGAGACACACTTTAGTGTGCCTTTGAGGACACTCAATTTCCAGAAAGAATTGACTGAGGAGGAAACACATGCAGCCCAGACTGAAAGAAAGCCAGATATGCCAGCATCTTTTTTATGCTGCATGATCTACCCAATGCAAATAAGCTGCTTCTCGCTCCTGTCTCCACGGGAGAGCTGGCTTCCTTGCCACAACAGATTATACCCTCAAATAGGGAGCCAAAACAAACTGTTCCTCCCTTAAGTTGCTTCTTGTTAAGTATTTGGTCTCAGCGCAAGAAAACTAACAGTAACAACTGGTACCAGAGTGGGGTCAATACAGTGATAAACCTTCCCACATGTTCATAAGCTGTTGGAACTAGTTTGCTGGAGGAATATGGAATTAGAATTAGTTTAGAACTAGAAGCTGTAGGCTAGGAAGCCCTAGAGTGCTGTGAGCTGGACTTCATTGGCTGTTTTTAGTGTGTTTTCATGAGATCAAAGTGTTAAGAGAAATGACAGCACAGGCCAGGCTCAAGAGATCACAGAATGGAACAAGGACTCCAAAGAGTACTCAGCTTGTGTCCCATTACGGTGAGGGACACCATTACAGTCTGTTCATACTTTGAAAAATTGAGTTTAAATTTAAATAACGGACTAATTTGTTTAGCCAAGGATATTTTAGCATAACGTTCAGGCTGTATGATATGGTTACTGCTTATTAAATTTACCCACATTTATAGTAAGTGGAGTATACAGCATAGAGATACAAAAATGTAGTTTCATAAAGAAAGGCCCTTGAGCATGCTTAAAATTAAGGACAGGGTGGAAATTCTTATTTTTTACCAGGACCCCTCAAACTCTCAGGTGTCAAAGGTCCAAGGGAACACTGTGTCCTCAAGGATGACTGGCATCCAGTACAAGACACCACAGGAGAGAACCATTATAATAAAACTTGAACTCTGCACTGGACGAAAGCAAAGACATTTGGGGGGGAAGTTCCCAACCAAGAGTTCCAGGGTTGAAGGTACAAATACAAACAAAGCAGAGTACCTGCAAAAACAATCCTTAGGTGTACTCTGCTGTATAGACTACCCAGGAAAGTATTTTCCAAGGTTCACTAAAAAGGCAGAGATTGCTTTAGTTTTGCCTTAAGAGGGCCAGGCCACACACATTTCAAGCTGGCAGCAGAGAGGGAAGTGGAGTCAGATACTTGCACCAAGGTTCCTGAAAGCAACGGAGGCCACACAATGTGTAGCCTCAGCAGGGTTGGGTATCTGTATCGAACTCCTAAGTGAGTAAAACTGAAGGTGAAGACTAAGATGTAAATGGAGACCCCACATAATGAAGAAACCAGAAACGTGGGACCTTTGCTATGGAAAGCTGTTGGTACCAGGTGAATCAGTCCCCAAAGAGTGTGTGTAAGGCACATGCTAGAGCTGGAAAGGCAAGTTTATCATGCTAGTTAGGGCAAAAGATGCAATGAGGATCCCCAGATGCTGAATGTAGAACTGTGAGATGTTATTCACTCAGGAGGGTTTCAGTGTGGTTTTCATCCACTTGTGTTATTATGACCCCATTCCTTTATTTTTGGAACAGAATTATTTACTCTGTCATTGTATATCGAGTATAATATTGTTTGGCTGGTTCTTTGTTTTGTTTTAAATTTTACCCTCAGTCTCACAGTACTTTAAAGTTTTACTTTTGAACAGTGTTAAAGATACTTGGAGATGTATTTTTCACTATGGGATGCTGACTAAGTCTTAGAGAACCAGGGACAGGTCATGTATGGTTAAATGTGATGTGTTTGGGTGCCTTATGATAGGATTTAGGATGTTTTCCTTTTAAAGATCTTATGTTATATGTGCTTGCACTAGTGTACAGGCATTTTATACATGCAGACACCCACAAAAGCTAAGGGTATTAGGCCTTCTGGAACTGGAATGACAAGCTGTTGAGTTGCCTGATGTGGAGACTGGGAATGAAACCTGGGTCCTCTACAAAGCAGTAAATGCTTCTAACTGTTCAGCTACCTCTCTAGCCCCTAGAATAGTTTCTTAAAACTACAGGTTGTAACTTCCAATGAGGTCTAAATGTGGGGGTTACCAAAAGATTTCTGGAAAGGTTTCTACATTCATAATAGCCAACATTTCATTCAAAAATCAAATGCATAAGAAACCTGAGGTGTTTGTTAGTGCTTGCTGGTATTCTATCATGTGACTTCATTTCAGTCTTAGTTCTGAACATTTCACATGTGCACTTTGCACTGCACGTGCCAGCAAATCTGCCTTAAACACCTAACTCAGATTCCTTCACTCTTCAGCACTGACATAAGATTGGTAATTTTTGGACCACGCTGTAAAAAACTGCTTTTTGAATTTTGGTTTAGTATTGGGACAGCTTTTTCAACGATTTCTGAAACAGCCCAAACATACACCTGCCATTTTTCGTTATCTACTCATGTGAAGCAATGTTCTTAGCACTGACTAGAAAATAAAGAATTAGGGCCAGAGAGAGGGCTCAGAGGGTAAGAGTTCTTCCAGAGGTCCTGAGTTCAGTTCCCAGCAACATGGTGGCTCACAGCCATCTTAATGAGATCTGGTGCCCTCTTCCAGCGTGCAGGTGTACATGCAGACAGAATACTGTATAAATAGTAAAGAAATCTTGAAAAAAAAAAAAGAAAATAAAGACTTAATCAACTCTGAGAAACACTGAGGATGTACTATTCCTAGCAGTATTAAATATTCAGCTGACATTATTTAATAAAGCACCTTACATCCCACTGGCATGATGCACTGTATCCCTTCAAACCACGAGACAAGCACATCTTCCTTTAAGAAGCTTCTTGTCAGGTATTTGGTTATATCGAGAAAAAAACTAGCTGATACAGATGGACAGGCAGGAAGAAGAATGGCCTACTTTCAGTGGGCAGTTTCCACAACACTATACACACCTGAAGCAATTTGCCATCCACTCCGTAAATGCCACCTTCCACACCATGTGAGAGGAGTGCCACTATGCAGGAGTCTGTGACTCGGTGTGTAGGTAATTGTGCAAAATTCTGAAGTTTCTCTTGCATCTCCTAAAAGACAGAGACACCTGCTAGTATCAACATAACACCAGTCAGCATCAACATAAACATTAATCTCTGGCTTATTTAAAAGAAGTCCTAACTGCTGAAAGATATGTGTTTTTCTGTATATTCCTGGGATCACCAATAAGGCACAAACTCTGTGGAAGGCTATAAAACCTATGCACTCATAAGAAAAATGCACATGACCTCAATCATCAAACCGTGAGTGTGGGTTTACAGGTTCGCTGAAATAGATAAGAACCCATGTATTAAAGTGAATTGCTAAGGAAGCTATCTGGTGCATGTGGGGAGAGGGATATAGCTCAGGTAGGCTTTCCATTACAGTCTTGAGGCTTAGAGCTTAGATCCCAGAACCTGAGTAACACTGGGTGAGCATATGGGCTTGCTTGTAATTGTAACATATGGAAGGCAGAGGATTTCCTAAAATAAGCTGGCTGGCTACACTAGTCACATTAGCAAGCTCTGGGTTCAACTGAGAGACCTTGCCTCAACATGTAAGGCTGAAAGCTATCAAGGACTCGTGACATCAACTCTACACATATACACACACACCCCTAAATACATACAAACACACATACATATACGTTAAAAAAAAAAGTTACTCTGAGTGTGTCAGTTCTGACTCATTCTCAAACCTTCAGCCTTACACATAAGTGGCCCACGGAGACAGGACTTTCTCATTTACAAAAGTATAAACTGCTCTGTGATATGGGAAAAACTCTGAAGACTGTGGAGAACAGCAGACTTATCTAGTGTCTATCTGAATTCAAATGTCCTGGAATGAGGTCTGCAAAATTCCCTTTTCTCAGGAGAAGCAGCTGTGATGTACTTCCACACAGGGCAGACAGACATCACATGTGGCCCTGGGATCAGATCCATTTAGTCAGGAACCCTGATTCATATACTCAAACAAGCTTCTTGGTCCCTCCAATTCTAATTTTCACCTTGTAAGAAAATCATTACAAGTAAATTTTCTCTTAGTTTGTGAAGGTGCAATAGAATATTGCAAAGAAAGAATCTGCCCACTGTGTTTCACATGTGCACCAAAGATCATCATAACAAGCACGTCTGACAGAGTAAAAACAGTATTTGTTCAAAGAAACCTATTATTGTTCAACCTGGATTCCAACTTAACAATTTTATATCCACTAATTTGCACAGACACCACCAACTTAAGAGTTTGGTTGTCTAAAAGAAAACCACATAGTATCTAATATACTTTTAAATCTATGTCTTCCTTTGCAATTAAAGAGGTGGTCCAATTGAAGCCTTCTTTCTTACTTGCAATGGACAGAAACTAACTCATGTCCGTTCATCTTACTACATATTTGAAGGAAATATAAGGAAGATGAATTTGCTCTAAGCAGAACCATCCCAGCACACAAGCCCCCCATTTACCATCCCCTCCACACTCCATATGCAGCTCACTTGTGGGTATTTTGGAGATTCTAAAGGTGTGGTTTCCCAAAGCAACAACTGCAGCAGCAGTCAGAACAAAATATGAAAGGCTGAGCTTCAGCAAATTGTTCTAATTTGCCCCCCGCCCCACTAACTCTAAAGTTAGCATTTAAAGTTTAAGACTTGCTAGTCTATCTGCTTAGAAATGTTTGTTTAAAGACAGGGTCTCACAATGTAGCTCTGGCTAACCCAGAACTTACTATGCAGCCCATGCTGGCCTTGGACTCTTAATTCTCCTGCCTTAGTCTCCTAAGCTAATACAGAGATCAAACATACTCATTTTCACACCTGGTCTGTTTGATACTTCTGCTTGCATACACTGTAACTGGAGATGGTGAAAAAAACAGAGATATTTTCTGGGTAAGGAGAAGCAAGCTATAACATAGTACTTGTTTATAAAATACATAATTTCAAAAGAATGAGTAACTGTGAATGCTCTACATACCAGTTAAAAGGTAATTTTGCCTTAAGAATGGAATATATAGGGCCATTTTAATCTTGCTGATTATATCAGTAAAAAGGTGGACAATAAAGCTAAGAACATATATAATTTGTAACTGAATATAAAATAAAAATTCAACAAATGTTGATTAATTGGATTTTTCCACAAGCAACATAACTTAAAATCTGTAGATTAACTTTTTTTTTTTTTATAAAAGTACAGTACTTCTATAAACAGCAGGGCTTGTAGCTCTTTTGTATTCTTTTGCTGGTGGCTGGAGGCCATATGAGGAGTATACCATTCATTAATAAATGCAAAGCTGTAGAGATATCTGCATTTTCCAGTGATAACCCATTGACTATTCTTAGATTCTTCTAGTCATATATAAAAAACTTAACACCTTACAACACACCTGTTTCATAATGTGCTAAACTGTGACTCAAGTCGGTTACCTCCGGAGGTAAACATACTACATATTTGATGACAGACACTGAATACATAACTGAGTGGTAAAAACACTAGTTAGTGTTCTCTTCACGACCAACAGCAGAAAAGGATTCTGAACATTAATTACACTATTTTCTATTTAAAGGGAATTATTACTAGTCAACAAGATTGATAATGATACAAAATGAGGTCTTAGACTTCTTGGTTCTGTTTTACTGTGTGCCAAAGAATCATGATAAAAAAGTAATCCTTAGAGAAGCCCAATAGGAAGAGGGCATTCTGCACATTCCCAATGGAGCAAAGTATGCTCACAGCCATCACCCGGGTTCTGACATGTTCATATCATCTGTACACTGCTCCCTGTCTCTCCTTCAGGAGCTCTGTAAGTCCCACCCACCGCATGTACTCTTCGGACCTCATCTACTCAGGCGGTCTCTGTTCTCAACTCCTGTAACAGAAGCTCCAGCTCTATTAGTAATGCAGGCAGAAAAACTGATGTGAAGAGCCCCCTCCACATCTATCCTTGAATTTAGAACATTAAATGTGTGTGTGTGTGTAAGAGAGAGAGTGTGTGTGTGTATGTGTGTAAGAGAGAGAGAGAGTGTGTGTGTGTGTGTAAGAGAGAGAGAGAGAGAGTGTGTGTGTATGTGTGTTAACAGCCCCCAAATTACAAGGTGCTCAAAATTTAGCTTTACTGCAACTCAAGTGACAGAACAACTTGGGAATGTGAATTCAGAAGGCACTGAATATGTCTCAGATATAGCCTAAATGGAAATGGCTTACATAAAGTACAGTTCATGGACTCATCAAGTCTCCTAAATATCTCAAAAAAAAAAAAACAAAACCAAAAACAAGAAACCAAATCAAACTGAAAAATAAAATGAAAAACCCAGCATTTTTCACAGATATTAGTGACATATAATTAAATCCTTTTCTAGGCATCAAAGATCCATTGTCAACAACATACAATTTAGAAACCATGACATAATAGTTTCCAACAAAAATATAAGGAATGGACAATCCATACCATCAGAAAACAAACACAGCATAAAGCTGGGTAACTGAGGAGGACAAGCGATCTACCTCAATCCCCTTGATGGAAAAGCTTGGTCTAGCTATGGCTTCCCCCACCCACCTTTGGAGGAGATTAAATTCTGGGTTTTGTGAACACTGGGCAAATGTTCTACACACTAAGCCACAACCTCAACCCACAGCCACAGCTCTGAAGCAAAGAATGGACCTATTTTAAATGGGCAATTATGGGCAAGCTGGCAAGAGTATCATGTCAAGAATGATACGGAGGCAAGGACCGATGAAACTGGCCACACCCAAAGTATAGCAAATACATTAACAATTCTCAGAGAAGTAGGACAGCCAAGACGACCACAACAAACTCTCAACACAAAACCAGAATCCTCTACCTCAAGACACCAAAGGAGACCTTTTTTTTGAGCCAAGGTCTCACGTAACCTGTGCTGCCCTTCAAATTACTACGTAAAGAAGGTTGGTCTTGAATGAACTCCTGACCTGCCAGTGACGCTCAGAAGCAAGTCAGTGAAGAATAACTGACAACAAAATGCTTATGAAGTATGGGACTTGTCCAGAAGCAACCTACTCTAAAACAATCCAACACAGACTTCGACTATCTCTAAATAGTATTTATATACATTCTTCTACTTGGAAGAATGGAATCTGCCAAAAGTAATGGTTTAAACAATAATTGACTTTTTAAGTAATGGTATCACCTATGAAGCAAAGGCCTGTGTAGCTTGATTTATAAATATCCTTTCAGAGTTTATTTGGACAGATCTTGGTGTCTCATCACTTCCCGAGTGACTGGGAGCCAAGTTTCTGAACACATAAATGTGGGAACCCAACCCTGGACTATTATAACTCCATGAAAGCAGTTACCCTGAGACAGCAATGTTCAGACAACTGGCTGGCCCTAGTTCCTTTTACTAGATTGCAAGAAGCAGCACGACAGAGTGAGCAGGAAACACTCAGGACCAGGACCAAAGTGCAACCCACCCGATTTACACGTCAGCCTTTCCAGAGAGGTACCTGTGCAGTCTGGTCATGTAGAACATGGACATTGTAGCCCAAAAGCTTGAAGAGGGTGACTAGAGTACTGTGGTCCACATCCCCTCCAGAGCGAAATTCAAGGTCTTTCTCTCCAGTGAAGTGCACATTACTCAACACCAGTGCCAAGCCACGAGGCTGAGACTGCAATCTATAGGCCTAGGAGGAGGAAGCCAGTTAGAACTCGAGCTTCTTGAAGACAGGCACTGTGGTTACCCTATGAGATCAAAACACACCCCAAATAACAACCCTCATCCCAAAAGCAGACAACAACTCCCCAAAACCAATTCTTCTGTTTTACCACACCTGGAAAAAGGAAAGCCAAAGAAGGCATCAACAGACAATGACATTCTGACAAGAAACAAGGCAGCAAGGAAACATGCAAACTAGGTTCAGAAGAACAGGAAAAGCTCGCACTCCCCACCTCTCTTCTTTGAAATGAGACAAACTCACCAGCTGGTAGTGTGCTTGATAAAACTCAGGAGTGCACGGTTTCACCTGAAGGCAGGGAGGACCATCGCCATTATCTAAGGAGTGTTCCATAGTATCTGTGGTAGGAAAATGCCAAAAGCTGGTACATACTTTAGCACTGCTCCTATTAATCACTCTAACTGTAGACTGCGCTTAAACTGAGGTTTGAGTGCTTATTCCCCCAACATGTAAGCGCCATGCTGGCAGAGACTTCGTTGGCTTCTGTTCATTACTGGCCACCCCTCCCCCAACTCATGGATTAAAATAGCAGATACTCAACTTGCTGAATGACGGACAAGGCTGGTTCTAATCACTTCAGTACATACAGGGAGCCCTGAATGTAGCATTTTCTTATTTGGCTTTAAAGAGAAGACATCTCAAATCATATACAGTGAATGAGTCATATTTCCTACCTGAATATATTGCACAAAAAGCCAATTATTTTGAAGAATACTTCCTATGATGGGGGGATATGGATCCAATTTATATCCCTTCTAACCTGTCCTGCTAGCCTGTCAAAAATTCACAAAGAACTGTTCCTATCTCGAAATGTCTCACCTTTAGGAAAAAGTCAGATACCAGGCAAAAAGCAGCTAAGTCAAGGTGGGAGGTTCCTTCTGTCCTATTAATTCTCACCTGTGGAGAGGCGAAGCTGCTTCTGAGGCGGGCAGGACTCACACACTGAGAAAGGGAGACTTATGTCATAGTCACAGCTCAACTGTAAGAAATCAAGATTCATCATGAAAGACCTCAGAGAGATGGCTGTCTTAAATAAAATCAAGCCTGTCCGTATATTCACTGCTCCTTGTCTTTTCTGATCAAACTAACCCATCCCAAGATACATTTCTAGGGCTTCTTACCGGTGGCAGTACATGCTGAATATCAGATAGAGTTGTGAGCAATAAGTCTTCCAAGTGGCCCTGACTGGTCTCCCGCAGGGCCTCACAGAAGGCATCAAAAGCCTGGGGTCCTCTCTTTGGCAACAGGTTGAGAAGTTCCACATTCTGGCTGAAGCTGCCCCCTTTGGCCTAAGTCAGAAGAATAAAACATTAAATTATATCTTATCTAGTTATAAAGCTGTTTTTCCACATGAACTTCCTAGCAGTGTTCTCGTTCATCTTGGGAATTCCTCTTTACAAACCAAGTATATACAGGTGAGGTTTTTCTGTCAATTTCTCAAGGCTGAGAAGAACTTTCCATCTCCTTAACAAGGAAACACATCCTTCTCAGTCTTTCTCTGCCCCACCCCTGGAACCAGTTTATCTTCTCGGAGCATCTTTCACCTATAGATACCTGGATGAGCTCCCTCATTTCCAAAGTGATGATGTCCTTTTCTAGCAGATGTTCTAACAGTTCGCTCAGCAACAGTTGTTTGGCCAGCACCACTCGGTTCTTTTTCAGAGTTTCCTGATGGTCAGGATGCATACCACACACTGCCAATATCCTACAAAAAGAACGCAGGCAAAGGGACTGTCAAATGTAAGCCTGCACACTGGAGAGGAGAAGAGAAGTGGGCAGGAGCAAAATGCACTAAAAAGCAAGATAAAGGCATATTTTATTAACGCTCTTTAAATCAAAATAAACTAAGCAGTAACATACTGACACTAAGCACATAAGGTAAAATTCTCTAGAGAATGTTTACATCAGACTATCTGAGATGATTATCTAAATATGAGAGGAAAGTACTATCTTGGTCAAATTAATACAAAGAAGCACAAATATATCCAAGAGAAGAAACACTCTTCTGATAGGCAAGCTCTAACATTCAGAAAACAAGACATACTTTTTAAACTAACCTACAGTGAAAATGATCTTAGGACAGGAATAAAGAAATAAAAGTCTAAAGCTGACAGCCACACTTTAAAGACACACACTTGTTCTAGACTGCTCACATTAACTATAATTTAAAAAATATTCTACGAGCTGGAGAGATGGCTCAGAGGTTAAGAACACTCGCTGTTCTTCCAAAGGTCCCGAGTTCAATTCCCAGCAACCACATGATGGCTCATAACCATCTATAGTAAGATCTGGTGTACTGGCAGAATGTTGTATAAATAATAAATAAAATCTTTTAAAAATATTCTATATTTCCTTGATAACCCAATACTAAAGAATGATCAAAATCCAACAAGAAATGGGTAAGTAGAAGCTAAATAAAACCACACTAGGTAGATACCAATGGTGAACATGATATAACTTGTAATCACAAGGATAGTGCAAGCAATGGTTAAATTATTTTGGTAATTTAGTTTACCAGCAGTACTGTATTTGAAAGATTCCCTAGTTTAGATCTCAAGTTTGAAGAGACCTGCTTATGCTCATGAATAACAATCCCATTTCCAGTAAATATCCTTTACGTGCACAGTGCATATAAACCTCCAGTTTGTTCACTATGAGACAATTCTTATGGTCTGAGGGCAGTGATACTGTAAACCAGGTTCACTTTATACATCAAAATAGATTTTTAGATGAATCCTGATTTCAATATGAGTAAACTAGAGAATAAGCATCTTTGATCAATGACATAGCATGTACTTGCCAAATGCCCCTAGCTTAAATTAAGCCCTTCAAGTAGATAGATTTAAAAAACAGGGTCATCGGATATAGCATTACCAAGAGAGATGGAGGCAGAGGAAGTATTCAGAATGGACCAGCTATCTCAAAATCCACTACAATAATATCTACATGAATTTAAAACTTCAGTATGAATCACCTTAAAAGACAACACAGTAATGAGGCTAAGTATAAAGTCTGGTGAAAAGTAAAAATACTGCACCTGATGGTTGGGTATATCCTTGGGTACGTAATTAACATCAGAAGCAGCCATTTCTTAAAAGGCCGCCTTTGCTTAACACCGTCACTATTCTCTCCCGTTCTCACCAGGCTCTGGTTTCCTTTTGAGGGCATCTGACCTATTCCCCACCACCCCCTTCCCTTTGATACGACTAGGTCTAGAGCTCCGTAGCCCAAACTGGTCTTGAGTTTCCAATCGTCTTGCCTCAGCCAACAGGGTGCCAGGATTCCAGCCCGGAAGCCTTTAAATGCTGACATCGCACCAGGACTCCCCTGAAAAAGACGCCTCTTCCCTAGGCAATTTCATCCACAGGCACAGTTTACTGACTCAAGTGTCTGGGCCCTCTTTGCATTTGTCCCATCCTTGCGTTTTGAACCAAGCAGTTACTAGTTTTTATCTAAAGCACCACTCACTCCGCGCACCTGTTACTTCCTTAAAAAAAAAAAAAAAACTACAGAAAGAGGATTAAATGTGAACTTTCCCAAAGTTTCGCGTCACCTGGAATTTTGGGACACCATGGAAAAGGGAACGGAGAAAAGCAGCACCAAGATGGTTCTAACGTTTTTGTTCCGTGTGATTTGAAGGTTCGCGTCTCTAAGTCAGCGCTGGCGGTCTGGAGAGGAAAGATTAAACTGCGTCCTCCTGTGCAGTGTTGGCGTAGGGCCTAACCGAGGGGACTGAGGGGAGCCTGTGTGGGGTTCTCTGGCATGTAGGATACGGAAAGCTGTGCAGCGCACGAGACGGGTCGATCCAAACCAAAGGCGCTCCAGGCCGCGCTGCGAAGTCTGCAGACGGTCTTTTTGTTTTTGTTTTTAAGAGACGAGAACTGGCAAGAAAAGGAGCCGGCGAGATGTAGCGGGGCTGGCCAGACCCACTCCGGTACAGACTCTCCTGCGGCGGACAAAGGGCGCCGCCGCCGCCTCTGCCCACGCGGGCCAGGCCGAGCGACCGCGCCACTCGCCCGGCGGCCTCCCCCGCCCTGCCGCGCTCACCTGCTCCTCCTGTCAGCCGCCATCAGCCCCTTCCTGTGCAGGGCAGACTGCGACCTCCCGCTCCCCGCCGCCATTTCCAGCTTTTCCCGGGCTGCACGCGCACCACCCACAAAACAAACAAACGCCGGGCCGCGCCAGCCCCTGCATCCCTCCCCCGGCCCCCCACCGGCGCCGCGCCGCGCCTGCGCACGGCCCCGCCCCGCCCCGGCAGGCCCCGCCCCTCCCGGGGCAGGCGCAAGCGCACACTGCTCGCCGGGGCCCGAACGACCCAATGGGAAGGGAGGAGGCTATGGAAGGAACGGGAAGGGGCGGGAAAAGAACAGGGCTTCTCCCGTCCTGGGACGTGATTGGCTATCGATTCCCGCGGAAACCGCAGCTCCCTCCCCTGGTACCTCCCGCCCCTCCTGCAGTAACTACAAAGAGCCCAAAGAGGCTGGCCTCCTCTCTTTCTTATTGTTGGCCTTGAACTTCCAGGGCCAGGGTGCAGAGAAAATGGAAAGCACTAGAAGGCGCTCTTCTCCCAGGCTGGGAGCGCTCCCACCTTAAATGGCCTCCCACTCTGTCTTATTTAGACTTTTATTCTTCTCGACCAGCTGTCCCAAGACAAGGCTAAAGTAATGTGGATTGCCTGTTTTGTATTGAAAACAGTAGGCACTGGAATTAGGATTTGATTCGAGTTATTTTTATGTTTTTACTAGTATCTTGTTCTCATGCAAACTATTCAGCTCCCTTCATCCTTAGAATCTCTCATCATCCCGGTAGGTAATAACCCACCAGAAATCTTAGGGAGGCGTGGTGTCTGAAATAGATGAAACACAGCTATTACTCAGAGGTACCGCTCCAGATCCTCTTGATCACTTATCTTTCACTTTACTCTGGAAATGCTGTCATCAGGCAGGCTCCAGAATGTCTCCAGAAGAATCCAAGTGTGCCACTTACATCACAACTGGGTAGGACTTGCCATAGCCCGACACCTCGCTGGTTTGAAGGGCACATTTGTGAAGTCCAGGAAAAGTCAGTTTCTGATTAAGTAGATAGTCGGAAATGCTCAGCAAACAAGCACGGACGATGGGTTCTGAGGGTTTCCCTAGGGAATTATCCATTTATCTTCGTAGAAAACATCGTCGTCATCAGGGTGAGCAAAACAGATTTCATAGGCAGGGGGTGGAGTATTTGGCTCCAATTTGGGGGCCGCCCTCAAGCTTTGCAGATCAGGCGCAGTGGACACAACTCGTGGACCCCTAAGTCGAAGAGCTCTTCCAGGGTTTCCTCTGCGAGTCATTGTCCCCTCTGAGCCCACTCGCCTTTTCAGCCTGCCTGTGCTAGGCCGCTCTGGTTGGCTAGGCTGTGCTCCCTCAGCGCCTGAGGGCACTACGATGCTGCTGTAAGGAGGTGGTTGCTCCAGCTCTGCGAAGTGGCGCTGAGATGGTGAGTCCATCACCACCACAGCCTGTTCATAGGTTGGCACCTCAAAAGCTTCATTGTCCCTGTGGGAGAAGAAATACAGTATGAGCGGCTGCCTGGAAGGAGCCCCTCCTTTTTTTCTTTTCCACATTTGCAAAAGACCCCTCTATTATCTGCTAACTATTGTTCTTAATGTTACCGGCGACAGAGGAAAGCAGAGTCTGTGCTTAAACTATAGCCATAGAAGGAACAAGGGTTTAGGGTGTCTTCCTGCCATCCTGCTCATCTCTCAACTCACCGTGCGTTGCCTGAGGTCTCTGGATTCTCAGTCTGCCTTGAGCTCTGCATTGACTGGAGGCAGAGTTCCACAACACAGGCCAGGAGGCAGGCACAAAAGCAGAAGCCAGCCAAGCAGAGGAAGAAATAAGCAACAGGGGCGACATTAGGCTGGATGACTAGCAAAGCCAGACCCAGCAGGAGTGAGGCACTGCTCAGGAAGAGAAATGGTTGCTTCAGTTTCCCCCACAACTGTCTTGGCACCATGGCCCCTTCCAGGGCACCTGCAGAAAGACACGCAGTTGTGTGTTAACTTGCAATTGTCCCACAGCAGTACTGGACTGAAAGTAAAAATATTATGCTCCTTTATTTTGGTTCCTGGTTTCAGTCTGAAATACATCGAGCCTCTCAGGGCTCGATCATTTTCTCCAAGCTATTGGTGTGAAAAGCTGGGAAGCTAGTTCAGTTTTGATTCCCAGCGTTCATCTGAGTTTACTATGCCTCGGCACTGCCTGCATTCTTTGCTCTCTCTCTGTCTCTGTCTCTCACCTGCAAGATCACTTCTAGCTCCCAACTACACCTTGCCTCGCCTGTGGCCTGTGAGCTCAGTGCACACAGGCATCTCTGGAATCCAGGTAATGGGCCAAGTTTTGCCTCTTTTCTTGGTCTGGTCAGACCTCCATTCTGTTCTTCCCAGCGAGAGGGTCGCCAGTATGACCCTGCTGGAGAAAGGAAGAGGATGCATCACTCACCTGTCAGCCAGACTTCTGCTGTCTGTCACAGTTGAGTCAGCCCATGCTCTGGATAGAGGAGAATGTGAACCCAGACACAACAAGGCCGCCGCGGGGACACCAAGTAAGTGAGAAAGAATCTTAGAAAGGCCTAGGGAAACCAACAAAAGCCCTAATGACTCTTCTTTACCCCACGTCGTCCCGACCCAAGCCTCCTCCCCCAAGTCACTAAACTCAGATTTCTAGTGTCCTGCCCGCACAGAGGCTGGGAGGAGGGTGGGAAGAGGGACACCTTTTCTCTGAGAAAGCAGCAACAGTCAATCTCAAGACAGTTCACACCAGGCAAACACCCTGCCAGTTTCCTGTACCAGGAGCAGCAAGAACTCGCAGACCCTCGCCCACACCAGCCTAATTCCGGTAGCCTGCGCCCCGCCCCCTGTAGAGGCCCCAAGAGCTCTGGCTCACCTGTCTGCCCGGGACACCAAAAACCTGTTGCAGACCTGGGCGCCAGGGCAGAAGGCGGAGCCCACTTGCCCCACCCTCTCTTCTGCCCCAGTCCTTCCCTCAAGCCTTGTCTTTCTCCACCCCTTTCTCCCAAGACTGACCTCTGGGTACTGCTCCACCTTAATTTTCTCGTAGCCCACCAGTAAAGCCCCGTCACCACCCACTCCCAATGGTCTTCGTATTTTAGTCCCGAGTTGGAATTAGTTTTTCCCTCGTCCTACTCAAAGCATCATGGGTGCTAATCACAATACTAAGCACCAAGCACCTTCTGATTTGTTTTGTATTTGTCTCTCCTGGACGAATGGAACGGAGGCCTTGGCGTATTTACCCTGCTGGGGACAGAGGGAGTCATGCTCGAAACTGGAGTGGCACCTTATGCCTCTGCTGCTGTGTCTGTGGATTCCTTGTCTCAGGAAGCGTCGGAGGTGTGCTGCTGCTTCTCAGGAGGTTCCCAGTCTGCTCTTGGAGTCTGCACTGTGTAAACACACCCTTCCTTTCTCGGCCCCAGCTTTTACCTGGTTATATAGTGTTTCCTGTTCCTTTGCTGTTCTACTTTGAACTTTACAAAAAGTGATTCTTTTCAGTGTTCGTTGAATCCCTGAAAGTAAGTGGATTCTTGACTCTGGGTAGCTCCATGCTGTTGCGTTTATGCTCTGATCTGGAGCTATTCCTGCAAAGGGTTTCATTGCACTCTATGGGTCCTGCCCCTGCTCAAGTGCCCTAGTTGTGGGCTAGGCTGTGAGAACGTGAGAGAGGGGGAGGTGGTCTGCTGTGTCCCCGAGCCAGAATAGAATGGACAAAAACCCAAGCGGGCTAGAGAGACTGAACACAGTTATAATCCAGGGTCTCCAGGAGCAGTTGTGGGAGAGACAGAGATAGAGAGAGGTGCATGTGGGAGTGGTGTGAGCCTCTGCCCGAGATTGTTCTGAAGGAAAGGATGAGGCATAGCAGGCTACAGTACCCGTGTGAGGGTTATCTCTATATAAAGTAGGGACAGGAAGGACAACTTGTGGTTATTTTGCTTTAATTACCAAAGTAATTCATTTGTTCGCACCAGGTCCCTTACTATTCAGCTCATAGGGAGGAAGTACATCTGGAATTCAGATTTAAACCCTCAGTTAATACTCCGACATAAGGAAGTTGGTGAGGAGTCCTTGGTATACATAGTAAGTTATTTTAAAATCTGAGTTTGGGGAGGGAGAGGAATGCGGTAAAAGGCTAAGGGCCGGAGGGTGTGGGTAGGAGTGTCTATAGCATGAGGTCCTGGCTGTGTGCCAGGTGGGAGAGCTGCTTCCTTTACAGCTTACAGCTCTGGGCTGCCAGAGGAGGCTGTGGCCTTGAGATCCGTAGCTGTGATGAGCACTAGATACAAATCAGGGTCTAGATTGTCTGAAGTCTGTGTTCTTTACTTCTCTAACCCAGTAATTTGACATCATTTCTACTAGTTTCAAAATGCTGTAAAAATTTAAAAGATAAAGGAGAATGATTATTAATTATCTTGATATCATTTAAAAGTTTTGTATTACTAGGCTGTTCACAAAACAGACCACACATTGGTTCATACTAGTGTATATTCATTGCTTTTCAACTTTAAAATTTTTTAGAAATTAGGTAGCATAAATTTCACTTGATGATAACGTCTTTACTATAATGATTCTTAGTTGGGGATCAAACTCAGGGCCTTGCATCTGTTATGCAAACACAGTGACCTATATATCCACAGCTGCACTAAGTTATTTCTAACATCCATAAAACATCTTATTTAATGGATATGCTGTAATCCTATTCTATTCTGAAAGGCTACTCAGAAACCCTTATGCTTTATTCACTTCTATCATTAAAAATGATGCTAAAAGAGATGGCAAGAAGGCTAAAGATTGCTAGGGCCAGAGCAAGGGAAGGAAAGCAAAGTAGCAATTGTTTTTGTTTTGCGCTTATTTTCTTTTTGTTGTTTGCTTGTTTGTTTTCCTGAGACATGGTTTCTCTGTGTAGCCCTGGTGTCTTGGGACCTTGCTCTGTAAACCAGGCTGGCCTCTGCCTCCTGAGTGCTGGCATTAAAGGCATGTGCCACCAACCGCCAGCTTGTTATTAGATTTTTTTTGTATAGTAACAAACATATTCTAGTATTAAATAGTGGTGGTGAATTGTGTATTTCAAAGGCTGCTCAGAGCAATGAACATCTTATATGTACTTTCTCCTAGTTTTATGTATTGAATGATGAATCCTGAGAAGTGGATAAAATCTAATGTAAGTTTTTATTGAGAGACAAATAGATATGAAAGTTGTGATGAGATATTTTAAAAAAGCAATTTAAGGGAGGAAAGATTTATTTTGACTAAAAGCTTAAGGGTAGAAGGTCTTATGTAATGGGAACGATGTGGCAGCATAGGCTTGCTCATATCTGGGTGGATCAGGAAACAGAGAAAGGGGAACGCCGGTGATCATCTAGCTTTCTGTGTAGCCTCCTCCAATTCTTATTCTGCTTATGTGGTGGGGTTGCCGACAGTCAGGACAGGTCTTCCCGCTCAGCTCGTCCTCTCTGGAAACACCCTTAGGCACACCTGAAGCGTGCCCCACTAATGTCCTAGGAGTTTAAAACCCAATCAAGTTGACGACATTCCCTATCACAGGATGTTTGGCCTTTGATCCGACTGAGTTCCAGTCACTCCCTTTGTGCATTCGTCCCCCTTCATCTCAGGGAACAGTCTCAGGGCTTCTACTGCTGAGATAAACACCATGGTCAGAAGCAGCCTGGGGAGAAAATGCTTCATTTCATCTTATAATTCTCAGGACATATTCCACCACTGAAGAGAGTCAGGGCAGGAACTCTAGGCAGGAACTGAAACAGAACCATGGAGGAGTGCTGCTCCCCTTACTAGGGCACCCACTCGGAAACTCAGTCTATGGGCTACATCTGAGCTGGGGTTTTTGGTTCTCTCCATGCATTGTCCTTGGTTGGGGTATCATTCTTTTTAAGGCCCCTAGGGCCCAGTTATTATTATTATTATTATTTTCATTCCGTTGGTCTCCTTTAGAAGCTCCTGTCTCCTCCAGGTCTTTCTATCTCCCCCATCATTCATAAAATTCCTTGCATTCTGCCCAAAGTTTGGCTATGAGTCTCAGCCTCTGCTTCGATACCTTGATGACTAGTCGTTCAGAGGCTATCTGTGGTAGGCTCCTGTCCTGTTCCCTGTTTTTTCCTGCTTCCCATGTCTGCCACGTTTGTCCTTCTAAATGAATGAGGATCAAGCATCTTCCTTAGGGTTTTCCTTGTTGTTTAGCTGTTTTAGGAGTATAGATTTTAGTATGTTTATCCTGCATTATATGTTTAATAACAACTTATGAGTGAGTATATGGTCTTAGACATTTTGGTCTTAGCCATTCTGATGGTTTTTTGCCTTCTGTTTGTTTATGTGGATTACATTGATGGGTGATAATAGGTTCTTGATGGGCTTGCCAGGCAGTGAGATGCAGCTGTCTACTGTGTGCTTATTTTTGTGGCCTCTTACTTCTTCACTGTTGTGGTTTTGAATCTGGATCTCCTTTATAATTGTGGTTAATGTGTAGGGTGTCTGGTGTGTACCGGTCACACCAGTTGAAAATACAAAGTAACATGTGTGTCTTTCTGTTTCTGGGTTACCTCACTCAAGACGAGCTTTTCTGGTTCCCACCATTTGCCTGCAAATTTCATGATTTTTTTGTTTTTAATTGCTGAGTAGTATTCCATGTGTAAATGTGCCACAATTTCTGTATCTATTCCTCCATTGAGGGGCATCTAGGTTGTTTCCAGATTCTGGCTATTATGAAGAGAGCTCCTATGAACATGGTTGAGCAAGTGTCCTTTTTTTATACTTGAGAGTATTTTGGATATATGCCTAGGAATGGTATAGCTCGATCTTGAGGTAGCACCATTCTGTCTGAAAAAGCACCCAATTGATTTCCAAAGTGGTTGTTCAAGTTTACATTCCCACCAGCAATGGAGGAGGGTTCCCCTTTCTCCACATCCTCTCCAGCATGTGTTGTCACTTGAGGTTTTGGTCTTAGCCATTCTGATGGCTGCAAGGTGAAATCTCGGTGTTGTTTTGACTTGTATCTCCCTGATGACTAAGGACATTGAACATTCCTTTAAGTGTTTCTCTGCTATTCAACATTCCTCTATTGAGAATTCTGTTTAGCTCTGTACCCCATTTTTTAATTGGGTTACTTGGTTTGTTGGTGTTTAATTTCTTAAGTTCTTTATACACTCTGGATATTAGCCCTGTATAGGGTTGTTGAAGATCCTTTCCCATTCTGTAGGCTGCTGTTTTGTTCTGACGACAGTGTCCTTTACAGAAGCTTTTCAGTTTCATGAGGTCCCATTTATTGATTATTGATCTTAGAGCCTGTGCTGTTGGTGTTCTGTTCAGGAAGTTGTTTTCTGTGCCAATAAATTCAAGGCTCTTCCCCACTTTTTCTTCTAACAGGTTTAGTGTGTCTGGTTTTATGTTGAGGTCTTTGATCCACTTAGACTTTAGTTTTGTTCAGGGTAATAAATATGGATCCATTTGCAGTTTTTACATGTAGACATCCAGTTAGACCAGCACCATTTGTTGAAGATGCTGTCTTTTTTCCATTGTATTATTTTGACTTCTTTGTCAAAAATCAAGTATCTGTAGGTGTGTGGGTTTATTTCTGGGTCTTCTATTTGATTCCATTGATCCACCATTCTCTTTTTTTTAATTCATTTTTTAAAATTATTATTTTTTATTAATTACAGTTCATCATTCTGTTTCTATGCCAGTACCATGTAGTTTTTATTACTGTTGCTCTATAGTACAGCTTGAGATCAGGTATGGAGATACCTCCAAAAGGTCTGTTGTTGTACAGGATTGTCTTAGAAATTCTGGGTATTTTGTTTCTCCATATGAAACTGAGAATTCTTCCTTCAAGTTCTATAAAGAATTGTGTTGGTATTTTGATGGGAATTGCATCGAATTTGTAGATTGCTTTTGGCAGGATGGCCATTTTCACTATGTTAAGCCTACCAATCCATGAGCATGGGAGATCTTTCCATCTTCTGATATATTCTTCAATTTCTTTCTTCTGAGACTTAAAGGTTAATTTTTTTTCATATAGGTCTTTCACTTGCATGGTTAGAGTCACACCAAGGTACTTTATGTTGGATGCTGTTTCCTTAATTATTTTCTTAGCCCTTTTGTCTTTTGTATACAGGAAGACTACTGATTTTTTTTTTTGAGTTAATTTTGTATCCAGCCACTTTGCTGAAGGTGTTTATCAGTTGAAGGCATTCTCTGGTAGAATTTTTGGGGTCACTCATGTATACTATCATATCATCTGTGAATAGTGATACTTTAATATCTTCCCTTCCAATTTGTATCCCCTTGATCTCCCTTAGTTGTTGTATTGCTCTAGCAAGTACTTCAAGTACTCTGTTGAAGAGATACGCAGAGAGTGGGCAGCCTTGCCTTGTCCCTGATTTCAGTGGGATTGATTTAAGTCACTCTCTGTGTAGTGTGATGTTGTCTTTACGATGTTTAGGTATGTACCTTGTATCCCTGATCTCTCTAAACTTTAAACATGAATGGGTGTTGGACTTTGCCAAATGCTTTATTGGCATCTAAGGAAGTGATCATGTGATTTTTTGCCTTCTGATTGTTTATGTGGATTACTTTGATGGGTGATAATAGGTTCTTGATGGGCTTGCCAGGCACTGAGATGTAGCTGTCTGCTGTGTGCTTATTTTTGTGGCCTCTTACTTCTTCACTGTTGTGGTTTTGAATCTGGATTTCTTTTATAATTGTGGTTAATGTGTAGGGTGTCTGGTGTGTACCAGTCACACCAGTTGCAAATACAAAGTAACATATTTGCAACATGTATAATATGAAATAATTACTGTGATCATTTCCACCTTATGGATGTGGTGAGAAACTTAATGAATATAAGGGCTGGGAATGTAGTTCAATTTGTATGTGTGTGTGTGTATGCATGTGTGTGTTTGCCTGATGTGTATGAGGCCCTAGGTTGTTCTAGGTTAATCCCCAGTAGGGTATAAAATAAATGTAGCGGTGCATGTCTGAAATTATAGTACTCAGGATAGAAGCAGAAGAATCAGGAATTCAAGGTAATTTTCAAATACAGAGAACACAAGGCCACTGGCTTGGTCTAAATGAGAACCTGTTTCAAATAAACGAGGGATCACAAATGGCAAGGGTGGGGTCAACAAAAACCCCAAAATTTAATCACTGTATACCTCCAGCAAATACTTTTGGGAGACACAATGATAACGTCATAAAAAATGCCTCTGAAGTTCTGTGGTCATTATTCTGCTTTTCCTTGAGGAATGGTTAGCTGAAATATTTCCTCTTATTTGTCCTCATGAGAGAAGTCTGGTGCTCAGACAGCAAGGCAGCAAAGGATATTACCAGAAGATAAAATAAAATAAAATAAAATAAAATAAAATAAAATAAAATAAAATAAAATAAAATAAAATAAAGGTATTACCGTATATGGCCGAGCAAGGAAGCACTACTTCAAAGTGCTAACCTTCCATCACCTAATTTGGACTGAATAGGCGTAGACTCAAAGCTGACGTTCTTTTTAAAGCTGCACTTTGGACATAAAGTAGCACCCAAAATGTCCACTGAGGAGTGATTGGACCAGTGAATGGTGACTTCATTAAGAGGTTGATGTGTTGATGAGTTCATAGCTGAATAAATTCAGAAGGAGGGCCTTGTTGAATGAAGTAGGTCATATATGCATGTCTTTGAAGGATATATTTTGTCCCCAGACCTTGCCTTCATCTTTCTTTCTGACTTTTAGCCACCATCAGGGGAGCAGCCTCCTTTGGTCTCCTGTAGGCCCAATCAATTACACACACACACACACACACACAATGAGTTGTATATCCATGCATCCCTATATATATAATTGACTGGGCTTTCAGGAGACCATTTTTAAAAAGGGTCTTGTTTGGTCTTTGGTCACAAGCATGTTGTGTAAGACTCATTATCATTTTCATTCTCTAGAGGACCCAACCAGTTCACATAAAGTGAATGAGTCAGAACCAGATGCACTTTGACCTGTTAATTTCAGCAGTGCTTTCTTCTTCGTTAATCCCTTATTACTTCCTCAGAGCTGCAAATCCTCCAATATGGAAGGGTAAAACATGATCTCACCATCTAAAACAAGGCTTAACATTGGACAACATTCATTAGAAAAGAATGGTATGGGCAGCGGGGTTTAGGCAGCCAGTCTAACTCAGGTACTCAAGCCACGAAACGCTTTAATGAAATTTGAGAACTTGATCACGGTTGTTGCGCAGTAACAACAACAGAAGACTTAGTCTAAGGTTGGCACCGTGTTTATTACAAATGTCAACAAAGGTGGAGAGAGACCCACATGTAGCCAGGAGTGGAGGCATAAACCTGCAAAGTCTAGCATTCCATAGGCTGAAGTAGGAGGCTCATGACTTCCAGGCTAGCCTGGGTGACTCAGTAAGACATTGTATTGAAAAAAATAAATAAGTAAACAAACAAATAATTAGCAAATAGGTAAATGAGTTGTATATCTGTGCATTCCCTAAATACTACCAAGCAGAAGGCCTCAGGATTAAGTATGCAATTTAGAGACTGACAAACCTGGTTTCAAATCTCAATTCTGTCACTTACAGATACTTAAAGGACTCTGGGTGTGGTTTCTGAACATCAGTTTCTAATCTGTAAACATTTGAAAATACGCTTCTGTTTACTGGGGCTTTCCCACTCTGCTACTCTCTGATTTGGTGAACTGTGGCTAAAGCCTTGTTTGACTGTAATGGTGTGTCTGCGTGAGGCCAGCAGAGGGCACCATCTTGTCGATGGAACCTGACTTCATTGAGGAGCACTTGTTTACACTGTACTTAGCCCTGTGCTAACCTCCCAGGGGAGCTACCTAGAGAAGTAACATTTTTGATTTTGGTCTCCATGGTTTTGTGATGGGTGCAGAATGATAAGACACTCATAGGATTTAAATAATGATAAATGATTGTCTGATACAGCATCAATGTGTACATTAACGAATCAAAACTCCGTTTCACTAAAACATAGTTGTTTCAGTTCATTAAAACAATCTATATTTTTGGTTTACTATTTATAGTTAAGAGAATTATAGTAAAAAGACATTCTTTCTTCCTCCAAACTTTACTCAACCTCAGCACTTCACTCTTACGGCCATCAATTTGCCCAAACAAAGACCACGGACAGGTAAAAACTGATTCAACCTCCCTGAAAGTATTCAGAAGCATGCCGTTAATACTGATTTATATTTTGCTTTTACCATGTAACTATATATTGGAGATGACTCCTTATAAGTGTAAATACATTTTATAGCAAATATACATACTCAACACGCTTTTACTACCAACACTGTGCTGTACCTGCTTAGTTACAGAAATATGCATTGGTTTATTATTTTATCCATTTTTCAATGCACCTTAGTTTTTGGTGCATTTCAAAGGGTTCTGCAGACATCATACATTTCTGCCTAAATATGCCAGCATGAACAAAGTAGAGTTCAGTGTTTTAAGCTCTTTCCTTCTCCCATGAAACAGATTTTTAAAGGCCATTCCCTGACTTTTGATAGACATACCCCTATAAAACCAAGTGCCAATTCAAATACAAAGCACCACTCGCTTTCAGAAAGTATCTTCCAGACTCTTCTCATCCAATTATATAGGCATTCATTATTTTCTTCCCATCTTTTAAAATGTTAACATATTATAGCATAAGCCACAAATATATAATTTTATTCTCCTTTAAGGTAACTATTCATTTGACCAATGACTTTCCAAAAATAACCATTTAGAATGCATTTAGGATTTTACAATCAATATCTTTTTATACCTGTCTTTTATATTTGTAGATAAGACAAACTCTTTTGTCTCTGTAACATATATTCATATTAAAAATGTGGACACAGGGTATCTGCATAGTACATTGCAGCTCTGCTTTGAGCATCTTGCCTCAGCTTTCCAAGGGTACGAAGTTTTTGGTAGGTATAGCCAAACCACCCTTCAAAGAAGTTTCAGCACTTTGAACTCAAAGTGTACTTTTGATTTAGAGATGTGCCTGCTCCTTCATACTCCAAGGAAGGGTTAGCAAATTTAGATCTAACAAATGTTTTATCTTACACTTGCTATGCCTACGCTGTGACGTGCATGTAAGAGCATAATGTGGAAACTCATTGGCAGGGAGCTTACGGTCCATAGTGGAAAGATGGGCAGCTGTAAAGTAGGGTGCAAAATGAGAACGGCCGGAAGGAAGGTACAAAGTGCTGCTGTGGTTCAGAGTCCTGGGAAGGGTGGAGGTTGGGAATATGACAAAGAGGATTTGTTCACATTCCTTTTATGGGTGGCTCAGTCATTAGCGTAGGATAGGAAATAAATAATTGCATTGTCATTCAATAGTAATTAGTGGGTAGGCATTAATTTAATAACTCATGATCTTTTGATCTCTTCATTCTCCCTCAAGTTTCCTTCCTCTTCTATCTTATTAATTTTTTTTTTTTGGCAATCTGGCATCAGGCTCACATGTTCTAACTACACTTAGAGCATGGGTATGGCTGAGAAAATGAGTTAGAATTTTTCCTCCTCCTCTTCTTTCTACTTTTTTTTTTTGAGACAGGGTCTCTGTGTGTAGTCCTAGGTATGCTGGAACTTGCTGTGTAGTACATCAGGCTGCCCTTAAATTCTGAGCTCCTTCTGCCTCTGCCTCACAAGTGCTCCAATTAAAGATGTGTGCCACTCCCTTTCTCCTGGCCGGCAGCCCTGAGGCTAGAAGATCCTGGAGTTAATGTAAAAGACCAGCAGGAGTTTGTCAGAGCTCTGGTGGCCTTCTTCAAAAAGTCCTAGAAGCTTAAAGTCCCTGAATGGGTGGACACAGTCAAGCTGGCCAAACATAAAGAGATTGCCCCTATGATGAGAACTGGCTCATGCCACCTGCACTTCCATTGGTGGTGCAGGGCTTTGCTCAGTGACCAAGATCTAGGGAGGATGGCAGAGAAATGGTGTCAGGCCCAGCCACTTCAGCAGAGGCTCCAAGAGTGTGGTCTGCTGGGTCCTCTAAGCCCTGGAGGGTCTGAAAATAGTGGGAAAGGACCAAGATCAGGGCCACAAGCTAACACCTCAAGGGCAGAGAAATCTGGACTTGATCGCTGGACAGCTAGCAGCTGCCAACACGAAGCATTAGAACAAAAGATGCTGGGTTAATAAATTGCCTCATTTAAGAAAAAAAATGTGTGTCACCATGCCAGCCCAATTATTTCTAAAGAGATGGTAATACTCTGGAAAAAAGTGGACTTAGATGTTAGTGAACAATTTCAAACTTAAATGTAACAAATAAACATGGAAATAAAATCATTTCTCAAAAACAGGAGACATCAATCATGATTAAAATGGCATCATTTAAAGCTGACCATTCAGGTGATTCTGAAATGTTTCATCATATAATGTCCATGTCCTTTTTACAATCCATTAATATCTAAAATAAATAAAGGGTTTGATCAGATCCATGCCAATGGTTTTAGTCTTCCCTACATTCATTGAACAGACTGTAACTTTGCAAGAGACGCCTAAGGTGAGAAAGCAGGAGTTCCTCTGGCCTCCCAAGCCTTCCTTAACCTCTTATTCTGGGATCGAAGGCAATTGCTTTTGCTGTTACTACTGTCTCTGTCTAGGAATAACAGATGAACGGAGACCAGCTACAAGTCCCTCAAGAAAGAAAGAGATGATAAATGGACCCCAAACTCTAGTCTTCCACACACTCCCACATTTTCAATCTTCTAATCTGCATTTGAATTCTGTATTTACTGACCCTTTCTTACTCTTTTGACCTTGATTTCTCCTCCATCTCTGTCTTGTCTCTCTTGTTTTATTCCCTTTCAAAACCTTTGCTTAATTATGTTGAGATCATTTACTCAGTATGTATCATAGCTTCCAAGATCAGGAACATAATGTACGTGTGTATGTGGGGGTCCTATGTAAAATGAAAATGTAGATCAATGAATTAAAACAAACATCATAGAAACCCAGCAGATGGGATTTATGCCTTTGACCCCAGGAATCTTGAGGCTGAGGCAAGAGAATCTTATATTCGAGGTTAGCCTGGGATGGGGAGTGAGATCCTGCCTCAATCTTTTCCTCAAAAAAGTATGAAGAATTTCAATATGATGATAGCAATCAATAAGCCACTTCAAGGCCATGTGAATATATATTGGAATTCTTTGAAACTGTCCTCATATTGTTGTGGAACGCTGTAGAATTGCAATCTCCTTACAAATTTTCCTGTCTTTGTATTTTAAAGTTTTGACATATGACTATCTATTTATGGGGTACAATGTTTTGATATATGTAGACACTGAAAATATTGCAGTGAATTTATTAACATCACTTATCTTTTTATGCAATGAAATGATTTAATATAAATTTCTTTTACAACCTAGAAATAAATCTGGCCATCACATTATGCAAGAGGTCTTGAAAATTCATTCTTTCTGCTGAACATATACCTTGTAGCATTTGGTTAATATCTTTCCAGCATCCCCCTGACCTCTTTTCTGTTCTGTCCTGTTATAGCCACCGTTCTACTACATTTAAGACTGATGTTCAGACTCTTCTATGTACATCTTGTCTTCCTTCCCCATCCATGCATCCATCCACACACCTATTCATCTTCTCTCTCTTCCTTCTATTGGTGTTTCATTCTGTATTGGCCAAGATAGCTTGAAACTCACAATTCTGTTGCCCCTAGCTTCTTAGATGCTGTGATTACAGTTGTGTATCCTAACACCCAGCTTGATTTTTAAAGCCTCCCTGTGGGACCATGAAATACTTTTTTCTCCTTTTGTACCTGGCTCATTTGAATGAGTATATTGTCTTCCAGGGTCATCCAGCAAGTATAAGTTATTTCTGTTTTAAGGCTAAGTAGTATTGCATTACAATTACAGCATATTTTATTTATATAACTATTAGTGGACATTTACATTGATTTCATATCCTGGCTGCTGTGGATAATGCTGCAATGAATGTGGCTGCACACATCTCTGACATACTGATTTCAGTACTTTTGCGCATGCTACTGCTAGAGTGCTACTACTAGGTTATATGGTTGCTCTACTTTTAAGTTTGTTTGAGAAAACAGTCATATTGTTTTTCAAATGACTGTAGTAATGGTAGCTACTCTCTCTGGCAAACCTGGGGGAAGGTTGGGAAGAGAGACAGACCAGAGAAAAATCCAAGTTCCCTTGGCTTAAGGGGAAGCAGGTTTTAAGCAGATGGCCTGCTTGTTTATCCCAATAGTTTTCAGGGCTAAAGACTGTTGGTAGGGCCTGTTCAGTTCTCTCTTGGATAGGAAGACTCACAGATGTCTACACACTATTTTCAGGAGTTATGCTAGTTATCTTTAATTGTCAACTGGTTGAGATCTAGAATTGCTTGGAGAGACTGGCCCCTCGGCATGCCTATGAAGAGATTATTCTGATTAGGTCGAGATGGAAAGATTTGCCCACTGTGGGTGGCCTCAATTCACTAACCTCAGATCCTGTATTGAATCAAAAGGAAAACGTGAGCTGAACATTCATTTTTCCCTTCTTCCTGAGTATGGGCAAAAAGTAACTAGCTGTTTCGGCCTCCAGCTGCTCTGACATCAGGTTGGACTGCACATCAAATGGTGAGCCAAAATAAAGCATTCCTTTCTTCAGTTACTTTTCCCAGGGCAGTGTATCACATTAACAGGTTTTTAGGTTAGAGTTCATGGCTCCCGGGCTTTTCAGCTCCTGAGAGAAACCAAGGCACTGCCTCACACACTAAAATGTTTAGGGCACTTTGTGTTTCTTTGTATGTTCCCTTGGAAGTCAAGAAAGCATGGGAACTTGACAGGAAAATTGGTCTTAGACATTATGTGTACCCTGCATAGTTTACAAATGTCACTGTATCCTGGCAACTACAACTGTATTGATTTTGGCAACTGACATTGTATTTTGTTTCTGATAAGGGTATAAAATCTAATTGCTCTCAATAAAAATTGTCACAGCTTTGGTCTTGCTGTGATCCCTGTATCTTGAGCCTGGTTTAATTTCTAACTGGCTGTATCAGGTTGGCCCAGTAGGTAAGCATGGGAACTTACAGTGAGGGATTCTGTAAACTGAAATTTCTTTTTTTTAATCCGTTTAAGACTATATTCAATGATTCTATCATGGTATTTAATATGTAAGCCATTGCTGTGCATAAAGTATGTTTTAAAAATAAAAATTTCATTTATTTGTGTTTGTGTGTAGGCATGTGTGTGCCACAATATGTGTATGTGGAGTGGAGTGGTTCAAAGAACAATTGTTAAAGGGGATTCAAGGTATGATCATTTATTTGTTACTCTTAAAGATTTACTTTTGACTGGACTCAGACTTAGAAGTAGAAGCTCTTACTGAGGACAGGCTACATTTCTTGGCAATCTGTTGTTGGTGCTTTTCTTTGGCTTCCTCCATTCTCTTAGCCAAAAGTTTAGCATGTTCTCTAGCTACCTCCTTGTTTTTCTTAGTACCATGTTTCTTCAGAGCAATACGTAGGCATTTGTGTTGCAAGACACGTGGAGTGAGAAGATTCTGAATCTTGGGTGCTTTGGTCCTGGGCTTCTTACCTTCTTTGTTTAAGGGCCTTCTCTCCAGTTCTCCTTGGTCTGTAAGAAGAATGCCCCTTTCTCAACAGCAGGCCCACTCTGCAATGGGTCAAAACACCTTGCTTCATGGGAAAATCATGTTTGTCATTCCCACCACTGACCCAGACCATATAACCCTTCTGCTCTTCACTCGGAGCTTCTTGAGGCTCATTGTTCATGTCAATGAGTTTCTGATAGCCAGTGGCAGGGAAGGAGATAATCAGTTTCATCTTGACACAGCCAACCGCCTAGGAGGCGCCACAGGAAAGAGTTCTTGAATTTAGCTTTTTTTTTTTTTTAAATAAATTTTTATTTTTGACAGTTCTTTTTTTTTAAAGATTTATTTATTTACTTTATGTGTGTGAGTGCATCATTGTCACACACAACAGAAGAGAGAATCACATTCCATTATAGATGGTTCCTGGGAATTGAACTCAGGACCTTTGGAAGAGCAGTCAGTACACTTAACTGCTGAGCCATCTCTCTACCCTCTCAAAGAACAACTTTTAAGAGTCCATTTTCTCTTTTCACTATGACGGTTCTAGGTATTCAGCTCAGGTCATCAGGCTTGGCCGTTAGTACTTTTCCCCACTCGGCCATCTTGCTGGCCCTTGCTACAGTGTTTGAATGAGAAGACAGTGCAGACAATTATTCCTAATACTCCGCACACACTATTGCCTGGGTAGGTCTGAAGGATACAATACCACTGCTTGTTTTCACTTGGCCTTATGCTTGTAAACATTGGAAGCCTTCACATCTTTTATTTTGTGTGAGCTATATGTACTACAAGACTGCTTTGTAGAAGGGTATCGTTCACTTAAGATGTACTTACAGTGAACCTGGGTAAAGATGATTTTAGATCCCAGAAGATGCACAGATGACAAACGACAAGAGAAGGGAAGCTGATAGAAAGTAATAGGGTATTGAGATGGGGTGGGAGGATGGGATATGAGATGAGAAAGACAGAGGGAGAGGGAAGAGAAACTGGAAAAGGCACAGCCTGATTGAAAGCTCTGTCCCTGGTTCCCATCAGGTGTCCAGTGCGGGCTCAGCTTCAGAACAGAGTCTCCCCACATAGGTCGGCATGGTATCAAAATGCAGAAGTTTCTGACTATTAAACATAGGGAACAGGCATTAAGCAGGCATTTAAGTAAATAATTGGCTGAGGGTGTGTGTGGAAAAGCTGGCGATACTCAGGAGGGAACAGACATTAGAGCAGGCTGGGCACAGAGGCTGCCTTGTTCTGGTTCTGCTGGCCGGTGCAGCTGGACTCAGATTAAATATCTGAGCAAAGCCGGACTTTCTGCTGTTTTCCTCTACCATTCACTGTTTCAGGAACAGAGACAGCAAATGTCAGCAGCAAATGTTGCTGCTGAGTCTACTGAGCCTCGTTTTCTGTTGCTGATAGACAAGTGGAAGGGGAGCCTGTCTCTGGCACCGACCTGACCGTTACCCCAGGGTACTCCTGGCAGTGAGGACAGCTGGGAGTCCAGAAAGAGCTGCCTTGCCCAACTTCTGGAGTGGGCATGAGGTCACGGGGTCATGATATACCAACACCAGCCAGGCAAACACAGACCCAGAAGTGCTTTGTCTAGTGGCATCAGGTTTATTTTATGGGAATTGTAGAATGTAAGGATTTTCAAAAGGCACTTGTGAAACACAGAAGTAAAGACAACGATAGCCAAAGGCAGATTCCTGCTCCAGCCCACAGGGCCACAGAAGACAGTTTTGTCAGACAGAGAAATCAAAGATTACTTTCTAAGGCAGTCTTAAAGTCTGGCATTTCGGGTTGGGGGAACAGGGCCCATCCACTTCTCTCCTAGACAAAGAGAGTTACAGATATTTATACATGGTTCTAAGACACATCAGCAGATGATTCCCAAGGAGCCCCAAGATCTTCCAGGACCTGGTTGGGTTCAAGGTCTAGAAGGCTTCCTTTTCCCCTATGGGGAAGACCTCCTACCCCTGTTCAACCTTGATCAGCACCAACTATAAAAGGCTTCCTTGTTAGAAATAGCAGGAAATTTGGTTGTTGCTGTTCTGGTCATGTGACCTAATGGGTGTTGGGCTGTCATCAGAAGGTCAAGGGAATAGAAGCCTAAACTTACCTAGCAGGTATGCTAGCAACTCCATACGGTCAGATCCAAAGAGCATGTGGGTTTTACCATCCACATGGGCAACAGTGGTGGGCAGCCCAAAGGCCTAGAGAAAACGAAGTATAGGAAGAAAGGTGATAGAGCAGATGTCCAGTAGACTGAGGTACAGAGTGGTCAGGAGATAAAGAACAAAGCAAACCAAATGTCTGCTAAGAGGCCTATTGGCCTCAGGCATCTTCCCAGCTCCACCTATGTGGCACAAGCTTCTTATTTTTAAAAATCACCCTCCTTTCCTTCCTCGACTAGGCTTAGGGGAAGGAAAGGAGCAGATGAGGTGTTTTATGTAAAGCCGAGGAGGACCCATAATGGGGAGGACTCAGCTCACAGGAGCCCAAGCACTTCTGGTGGGATTACTTCTCTACCTTTAGACAGGGCCTGGGAATTCACTTGTAGTTGCTCACCCCATATTTGCAGGCTGCCTCAGTGGTCTCCTTGAGCTTGTTCTTCACCTGTTCTGTGGATATCTTCTCCAGAAATCGTTGGGCTTGCTGTGTGGACATTCCTGCCTTCTCTGCTGCCTGGGGAGACAAGAAAGAGCATGCAGCTGGGTCTGCATTGTGGGGGTGGGAGAAAATACCATTCTGTTCCTTTTCAGCCCTCAACTTTTCCTGGAAAGACCTTTGCCCAACTGCAAATAACAGGTTATCTATCCTATTCAAGACAAATTGTCTCCTTTTCCCAAAGTCTTGAGATCAGGGGAAAAGGCAGAGGGCACAAAGAAGTCATAGTCACAGAAACAGCACCAGATGGCATGGCAGAGAGCAGCTAGCCTCACTTTTCCATTTCAAAATTCGGGCACAGCAGTCAACAGCTATTTATTCCTTGTTTAGAGGTACAGAGCTTGTCAGTAGCAACATTAAAAGCCATATCCCTAGAATTCACATCAGGAGAACTTTCTTCCCTGTGCCTCAGAATTCCTAAGAGTCTCAGGCAAGGTTCTAAGTACTGTATCATTTACTGAATATTTGTGGAATGGAGTCATGGCTTCAGCTCCCTGCTTAGCTTCCAGAAAAATAGGAGGGGTTCTGATCAGGATGCCTGTGAAAGTTTAGAATTAGTGGCTTTTCAACTTGGGATCTCCTAAGGAGCTTTTCAATGTCCCAGTGTGAAGGCTATTCCCTAAATGATGACATCAGCCTTTCTGGGGGTGACCCTCGGCACTCCTGGTGATGTCATTGTATAGCTCAAGGTGAGCAGCTACAACTTGACCTATGAAGCATTGTCTCTGATAGTTCAATGAACCGGTTCCTGAGCAGCAGGGGAATGGATAAGTCACTGAGAATGGTGGCTTTTTAAGAGAATTTTTAAACAGTAAACGAAAGTAAAATAATCACACATACATACACATACATATGCATGTACGCCTTCAGGAACTAGAACATATACACTAGAGGATAAACTAGCCATTCCTTGCATATCTAGCTTAGAAGTGATTTGATGTCTCGTATATTAAGAGACAGTGTGTATCAACTATCATCTGTATACAGGAGAAAAAGATGATTTTCAGTTTTTTGACATAATCCCAAGGAACATCTAACTTTGAAAGCCCAATCTGTGTCTGGCATGTACTTCCATGTTTTGAGCACTTCCCATTTATTTCTCACTGAGCATCTGTTTAATTCTCACTTGTCAGTTATCTCTTTGTCTGTGTAAAGTCTCCTGCTTTTTAATAAGCATGTACTAGTGACGTTTGTGTTGGGAATCCCTAGAGACTTGTGAATGGAAGGCTCCATCTTCCATCTAGTGTTCCCACACTGGTCCTCTCTCTCCCACTGACTTATTTCACTTCTTTCATCAAACTCACTTTATCCATGTGTGGTCCACAGTAGACATTTCGTTATTGAGGCTAGGCACTGAACTCAGGGTCACAAGCAGATTAAGCATTCATTGAGCTTAACTCTGCAACTGAGCTACAACCCTAGCCCACAGAAAACTCTTCAAAGAATCCTCTTAGCTACAACTTTATAGTAATTTGTCCCCCTCAGACGCAGACTTTCTTTCTAAATGATTAAGAACCTTTCCTGTTTTCAGATTCTCTGTAACAATAGTAGGGGGCTCCAGTGCAGACACTCACAGACAGGATGCTCTGGGACTCCGTGATATCTTCATCCTATGAAAAAGAAAACACTTAGCAGGAACAAAGTAGCAAAGAGACAGGTATTACAGCAGGATCCCGTTTCTGGAAATCCCCCTGGGAAGTGTCAGAATGTCATCTAGCTCTCTGTCTTTTCCCTCCAGAATTCAGAATCCAGCCCTTACTTGAGACCAAATACGCATCCATAGCTCTCTGGACACCTTCTCCAGCATCTCTGGTTGCTCCATGCTCACAGCGGTGAGGAATCGCATGGCATTTGTACTTCCTGTGGGGCAGAGGCATGGAAAGCTAAGATCCCTATTTCTTGTGTCCTGGTGGAGGACCAGGTCATCCTTTCTTCTGACAGGCTTCCAGGCTCAATTACCTGCACTCCTTAATTCCAGTTCCTCATAATGGACTTAGTATACTCAACCATTGTTTCTGCCTCTGTGCCCCCCCCCTTTTGCCTAGCTGACCCTGGGTTCCCCCCACAAGCATGTTTTACTTGCTGATTCCTTATAAAGCCCCAACTGTTCTGGTCTCCATGAGATTCCCCAACTGTCTCTGACCCTCTTCACCTACTTATTTGTTTGTTTGTTTGTTTGTTTATTTATTTATTTATTTATTTATTTATTTATTTCTATTTCCTCTGAAACTGGAGTTATGGATGGTTGTGGGCCACTGGTGCTGGGAATCAAATCAGGTCCTCTGGAAGAGCACCCAGTGTTCTTAAGCTCTGGGGCATCTCTCCAGCCCCGTCCTCACCTTTCTTAAGAGCCACACTATAGAAATCCTTGGGAAAGCGGATGGGAACCTGGAAGAGCTGCTTCAGGAGAGGGATCTCTTTATGCATGTACTGGCCTTTGCGGGGAACCATACTTGGTGGGTGGTTTCCTGGCAGTGGAGAGTTAAACAACCGGTGAGAGAAGACATGAGGGTATCAGGCTGGGGAGCCTCTCCCAGACAGAACAAATTACTAGCTTAGGGGTGTAGGACAGGCCCCGCAAGCTACACGAAAAAACCCTCCTTGCCCAGCTGGGAGGCCTTCTTCCTGCTTACCGCTGTCTTTCATGATCCCAGCGATTAAAGAAGGGCGCAACTGCAGCTTGATGTTCCAGAGGTGCTGGTATCTGCATAGGACCTACCAGTGCAGAGAGTTAAAAAAAAAAGGGAGGGGGGAGCCTGTGTGGCATTTAGAGAGGACAGATGGTGTAAGTGACCTATAGGGCTGTCTCCTAGCTCTAGGTGCAGAGAAGGATGATTACTCCACACTGAACAGCTTTGTTTAAAAGGAACAAACTCTCAGCTCTTTGAAATAGGTACCAGACTCCTTACTCCAGTGTGTGGTTTCCATCCTGTAGAGCATCCTAGCACCCCTGAACCCCTCTCCAAACTTGACCTAGTTTTATTGGAGTCACCCCTTTTCTTTCTAGGGCCCGTGTAGGAAGAGAATATTTGACCTTAGGAAATCTCCTACTTGGAGAAGCCACAGTCCGTTTAAAGGCACAAAGCGAACTTCGGCCCGGGAACAGTCTGTGCTTGTCCTAACCCTGAGGGCAATCGCCAAGAATTTCTGTTGCCCAGTGCCCCGCAGCGCACTCATCCCGCAGACGGTAGCCCTGAAGGTTCTCCCGTCACCTCAAAGCCCAGCCAGGAGTAGGGGGACAGCACGTCGTAGAAGAGCTCCAGGACGCGCGGCGCCGGCCCCATACTGCAGGGAAGAGAGAAAGCGAACGTGAAGCCGTGGTCTGCAGAGAAAGCACAGGGTCAGGCGCAAACAGCCTGCTCCAGCCAGCGAACTGCAGAGGAGGCGGCTAAGAGTGCTAGTGCGCAGCCTCCAGGAGAGACCCCTCCCCTAGGGGCGGGCCCAGGGGTGTAGGAGGGTAGACCAATAAGGGCGCACAGCAGGATCAAAGGGCAACGAGGGTGGAGTCTGAGGTAAAGCCCAAGGTCCCGCACGGACCAGCTTCTCAGGAGTGTGCAGCCTCTGGAAGGCTCTGGAACTTTATACCTCGTGCAAGGAGGCAGTGCACAAGGATCCGAGTTCGGGGGAATGACGGGGTTCTAACTGATGTAATTGTTAGTTTTTCGCAGCTGCATGACGTTTAAAGACGGAGGCAGGGAAGAAGTGCGGAATTACATCCTTTCTTGTGGTCACTTTCTTAGGGATTAGCACAATGGTTGGAACGAATCTGACAAGCCACAAAGTGGCCTTTCCTTATCTCCATCCCATACATTTCAACGCACCTAGGGGGATGCCTGAAATTGCAGATGATGTCAAGCTCTACATACAATGTTTTGTTTTTTCCTACACATCGATATCTATGAAATATAACTTACAAATTAGACACATTTGTGATAAATACTAGAGTAACAATAGCATACCATACTAAAAATGTGTGCCTTGTTATAACAGAAGTTACTTGAGCACGGGTTTTTCAGTACCACATTACTTGATCTGATAATGGAGGTGCCCAATGAAAAGGAGGCGGGGAGTGGATACAGTGTGGAGACCGAACAAAAGGATGACTTATATCCTAAGAGGGAAGGCACAGGACTTCATCCACTACTGTTATCATTTACTGTTGGTTGGTTGGTTTGTTTTGTTTTGTTTTTTATGTAGCTTATCCTGGAACTCCCTGTGTAGACCAGGTGGGCCTCGAACTCACAGACGTCTGCCGGCCTCTGCCTCCCAAGTGGTGGGATCAAAGGTGTGCTGCACCATGCCTGGCTCTATTATCATTTATTATTGTGGGGTTGTATAATGCGTGTGTCCCGGGTTCGAACTTTTACATGGGTGCCCTGGATTAAATTTAGGTGTTTAATCCTTGCACGGTACGATAGCAAGTACCTTTACCAGTTGATCAAGCTTACCAGCTCCCATCATGCTATATTTGAGGCAAATAATCAAAATTTTTTTGCTTGCTTTCTGGTTTGATTTTATTTGCTAATTTTAGATCATGTTTACTGCAGGAAAGTAAAACCCTGGGAAGTGAAATTTTAGATCAGGGAGGGACACTATTGAGGTGCAAATAGCCTACCTATTATGGTCTAGGGAAGAATATGCAGCTTCCAGGATTTAAGGAAAGATAATGCAGCTTATAGAGTTAATAGCTGGTGTGTCAGGCACTGGGATGCCTGGTCCTAAGGCCACCCAAAACAAGCAGCAAAAATTTTAAAAAGGAGGAAATTTTAATGTAATTCTTGAGACAGAGATTGGACTAGGGGCCTCACTGCTGCAGTGATTGCAGGGGAATCTGTGTTTGCAAATAGGTGTTATTAAGCTGGGATATTATTTACTACATTGACGAGTGTGTATTTTAAATCCCTTTTAATTAAATTATTTTGAAAAGTATTTGTTTTATTAGCGGATAGGCACCTAAAACATTTCCCTTCTCGACTGTCCACAAGGAAGCAGTTACAAGCTATCGCAGCACAAAGAGCAAACCTGCCTTGCCTGGAGAATGCCAAGTTTAGACTGGAATGTCTCTGAAAGGCCTGCTGGTTAAATGCTCTCATCTCCAGGTTTTGTGTTATTAAGACGTGGTGGAAACGTCAAGAAGTCAGGCCTGGGGTCTTCACATCATGGGGTTTGCCATTGTAAGTTTCAGTTGTCAACTTGGCCCACCTGGGGAGAGCAAACCTCAACTTAAGAACTGCCTTCATCTGACACAGGCCTGCCTGGGCTCTATGACAAAGATATTTGGAAGGGAGCCTGACAGCAAGCCAGTAAGCAGTGTTCCACAGGCTCTGTTTCAGTTCCTGCCTTGAGTGCCTGTCCTTGGCTTCCCTTGATAATGGACTTCTAACTTGTAAGCAGAAATAAACTCCTCCCAGCTTGCTTTCGGTCATGGTGTTTATCGCAGCAAGAGGAAAATGACTACATCAGGGGATATGATTTTGAAGAAGAGTTTAGGACACCCAACCTCTTCCTTTTTATCCATTTTGGGAATTGGCTATGAAGTAAATAGCTTTGCTCTATGTAAGGCTACTCCCATGATGTATTGCTTTTATGTTCTGTGATGCACACTTCGGTAGACAGTGACAGGGGTCCCTGTGGCTTGCTGGATACCCAGCCCAGCCTATCATCAGTTCACTGAAAGACCCTGTCTCAAAAAAAGAAAAAAGATCAGGAGGGTTCAGAGAGATGACTTAAAAGTTAATATCATTTACTGCTCTTCCAGAAGACCCAAGTTGAGTTCCTAGCACCAATAGTAGGTGGCGAGAGACTGACTGTCACTCCAACTCCATGAAGAACCAATGCTTCTGGCCTCAGAGGGCACTTGCACTCATGTGCACAAACAAACACAGGCACACACAATTAAAAATAAATATGAACAAAATTTTTAAAGGTGGAGAAATAATTAAGGAAAGCACCTGGTACTGACCTCTGACTTTCACAAATACCCATAAGTGGGCACATAAATAAGCAAATAAAGAAGCAAATGTGTGCATTTATTATGCTCTTTTGTTCTGTTCCTACAAAAGTTCATGTAATCACTTCCACAGTAGAACATATTATTTAGAGAAACCTAAACCCATGTTTCTAGGCCACAGTAACTCATACTAAACTCAGAACAAACATCTCTAGAGTCCTTTGAACAAGAGTTGTATTTCATGTCAACAGTGGGAGTCTTAGTTGAATTCTGGGACAAAAGTGATTATGATCAACTGGCTTAATTTACATGTGGGTGGGAATAGCATCATTTCTCATTTTGTATATCACTTTTTATGTGAGTCAACTTCCCATTAACATAACAAGTACCTAAAACAATCCCTTCATAAAAAGAAAAGGCTAATTTTGGCTCACATTTGATTGACACATTGCTTTTGGGCCTAGTCAAAAGCATCATGGAAGTAGCCTTAGATGGAGCAAAGCTATTCACCTCATAGACAAGACTCCCCAAGTGTCCTTATGCTCATACAGCAAGCTCTTCACTAGCTGTGCTCCCTCGCCCCAGATGCCATCTGCACATTCAAACGTTACAGAAGAGTGGACGTTTTTCTTTTGTAATATTTCAGAGACTAGCCTTGATCATTTGGTTAACGCAAAACTGCTTTCAAGCTGTAAGATTGTGCTCCTCCTGTTCCATACTCCACGCCCCTTAGTTTGGGAAGCAACCAGTGTCGAGGAGAGAGAGGGTTAATACATTAAGTCCACCCCACAGTGGGAAGAATGAGAATTTGATGGCTTAAAATTACTACTTCAGTGAATAGATGCTCTTAGGGGATCCCCTGAAGCCATGCAACTACCTCATGGCTCATTAAACTTTTGCAACCAATTTTAACATCTATCAGTTGCTTACAAAACTATTACGATGATATTTAAATAGTGAATTTTTTTGTTCCTCTTATTTTTTTTTACATTTATTAATGGGAATTCTTCTGAAACAAGAATTGTCTTTTCTTCCCATTACTTATATATTTAACATTTATTCATATCAGTATGAATTAATACTTTAAACATAATATAATTAATAAATGTTGACCTGAATTTTCATAGTATCTTTCCATATACTATTGTTATTAGTTATTATTAAAATGTTGAGCATTATGGATGATATGGGGGAAACAATAAAAGTATATTCACTTCTGGTCTGTGGAGGAGGTTCAGTGGGTACAGTTCTCACAGTAAGGAAAGGAGCAACGTTCTCACACAGGGTGCCGACATTCTCATACTAAAACATATATACACACCCCATACGGACAGATCAAAAATGTGTTCACTTCTACATTCTAACATATTGCTGAGAGCAGTACCAAGTGTTATTAGGAAGCTTTAGTGAAACTGTGTTGACCTGAATTTTGACCTTCAGAGAGCACAGGATACTGTGTTTAACTGCATTCATCTACAATCCCAGTGTCCCTACTGTGAGGTGGGAGGAAGAGACAGGAGAGTCCTTGGAAGCTCCCTGGTCACCTAGCTTGGCATACATACTGTTGTATTTCAAAGGACCTTGTTTAAAGAAGGTGGAAGGCAGGAGCAACCTCCTCTCGCAGAGTGCCCACATTCTCATACTCAAACATACACACACACCCCATACACGCAGATCAAAAATATGTTCCAATCTATATTCTAACATCTTTATATTGCCAAGAGTAGAACGAAGTGTTAGAAAGCTTTAGACAAATTAGGATAATTTCTAGGAAAGAATGCTTCAGCAGTACTTGCCATTAGGAGAGGATCAAATTGCTGCACTCTACAATGTGGGCAGTCAATATTTACACACAGAAAAAGTAGTTAATATTCAGAAATAGCTGGTCACGGGGAGAAGTTGGCTGTATTTGGATATCATCTAATGGTTGACTACCCGTGATTCATTAAACTTAGATGCTTATTATTGCGTTATACCCAGCTGCTTGTTGGGAGACTCAGGCTCCTAAATTGTCTCAGTTTATTTCTTTAATAAATTAGACTGCAGCTCTCTTAATAGAAACTCAAGGTACAGAGACAGCCTCCAGCTACTGGAGCCATTGGCTATGCACTTATTCAGCTGAACTCTAGACACTGATGAGAGCTGTTGAAACAGAGTGTTAAAGAAAATTATATAAAGACGCCAAAGTTCCCTGGAGAAGCACTAAACATAATAATTACTAAACATTGGAGGAGGGAAGGAAAATAAACTAGATTCTCATCTTGTGTATGTAACTCAGAGACTCTGCTTATATTTGAAACCTCAATAAACAGAGCCATTAATTAATCCCTGAACAGTTTTAAATAAGCTGCCTTTTCAATTTAGAATATTTATTATTCAACAAATGATATTAACCTGAGAGGTTTTAATAAAATATAGTTGGATCTATATTCCACAGTTAAACTTGGAACATCAAATATTTAACTGTTTATAAGAAGTGAGAGAAGTAGCTGATATAGTTACAAACACTAAACACTTCATAAATATCTGAAATGACAGACAGCATAGCTAATAATTATAACATCAAATGAAGAAACCTTAAAATACAGACAGATTCAGGTACATACAATCAAAAAAATGTGTCTGGCAAAATATAGAGGATGGTAAAAATGAATAAATATAATGTGTTTGTTTCATATTCAAAGTTTATTTTAAGTTGACCTTGTGTGGAAAGAACTGAAGTTCAACATAGTAAATCAAAGAGAGCTTAGTGAAAAAATATGTAAGTGAAAAGAATAAAATATTCTTAGATCTGGATGTTAGATGGCTCTCAAATATATTTAAAAAACCTATTTGTACATTCTTACAAAAATTCCAGTTAAAACTATAGTGCAATTGTCTTTTGCTTATGTAGTTAGCAGAGACCAACATGTTTGATGACTCACTGTTGGCAGGGATTCATGAAAAGGCATTTTCTTATGTAATAAGTGGGAATGCAGTTTGGTAAGGCTTTCTGGAAGGCAGGTAGCACCCTATTTCTGATTTACAAATGCACAGACCATTTGACTTAAGTAGTTTTGAGAGTTTATGATAAAACATAACCCTGTACATGCAGTATAATGTGACATAAGGTTATTTATGTGTGCATGCTTTTAATTCCCACACTGGGGAAGCAGAGGCAATGAGATCTCTGAGTTTAAATCCTGCCGGGTTTACTGAGAAAGTCCTAAGACTTTCAGGGCTACACAGAGAATCTCTGTTTCAAAAGAACAAAACAAAACAAAAATAATTTCTTTTTCTTTTTGTATCTGTGTATGCTGCATGTATGTGTGCACTGCAAGGCCAGAAGAGGGCGTGGCATTCCCTAGAACTGATGTCACAGGTGTTTGGGGCTGTTTGATGTGAATGCTGGGAACTGAACTTGAGTCCTCTACAAGAGCAGCAAGTGTTTGTAACTGCTCAGTGATCTCTCTGGCCCTGCATTTTTAATTGAAAAAAATACTAATTCTATATTTTTATGAGGTATGACACAAATTTGGAAGTATGCATGCAATGTGGAAATGGTTACACAAGCTAAGTAAGACATTCACTACCTTCATTTACCTCAGTATTTTTTTTAACCTCAGTTTTGTTTTTTCTACTTATGTAAAAACTGAATTTGTATACCAGTTTGAATAGAAAGAATGCTTATTTGTTTATTTTTATATTAATTACAGTTATTCATTTTGTATCCCAGCTGTATCCCCTCCCCTCATTCCCTCCCAAACCCACTTTCCCTCCCTCATCTCCTCCCATGCCCCTTTCCAAGTCCACTGATAGGGGAGGTCCTCCTCCCTTTCCATGTGACCCTAGCCCATCTGGTTTCATCAGGACTGGCTGCATTGTCTTCCTCTGTGGCCTGATGAAACTTTTCCCCTATTAGGGGAAGCTGTTCAAAGAGCCAGCCACTGAGTTCATGTCAGAGACAGTCCCTGTTCCCCTTATTAGGGAATCCACTTAGATACTGAGCTGCCATGAGCTACGTCTGAGCAGGGGTTCTAGATTTCTAGGTTATATCCTTGAATGGTCCTTGGTTGGAGTATTAGTCTCAGAAAAGACCCCAGATTTCTTGGTTCTGTTGCTCTCCTTGTGGAGCTCCTGTCCCCTCCCGGCCTTTCTATCTCCCCCTTTTTTCCTGAAATTCCCTTCACTCTGCCCAATGTTTGGTATGAGCCTCAGCATCTGCTACCCTGCTGGGTAGAGTCTTTCAGAGGCCCTCTGTGGTAGGCTCCTGTCCTGTTTCCTGTTTTCTCCCTCTTTCAATGTCCATCCTATTGGCCTTAGAAAGAACATTTAAATGGTATTAGTTTTTCCAGTCTTTGAACTTGAACATATTTTATTTCTATCTTCAGTTTTTGTATAGTGTTCTTATGTGTTCACTAGAGAGTAATATTTAATCCTCTTTAAACCTAGTTAACCAATAATCCCTAAGTTATTTCTTTGTTTTTATTATTGTCATTTTGTTTAAAAAAATTTTAAAGACAGATCATTATCATGGATAAAATGAATACAAATGAAATAAAACAAAATAAATAAAAACAATATATTTTTGGATTAATTTTGTATCTCATTTTTGAAGTTGTATATTAATTCTAGTTTTACATTGGTGGATATTGTCTTTAGGGTTTTTTTTGATGTACAAGAGTATGTTTATTTATGTTAAGTATTTGAGGGTTTTGTTTGCACGTGTAGCTGCACACCAGAAGAGGAAGTCTGATCCCATACAATTACAGACAATTGGGGGCTGCCATGTGGTTGCTGGGAACTGAACTCTGGACCTCTGGAAAAGCAGCCAGTGTTCTTAATGACTGAACCATCCCTCCAGACCCCCACATTTTTCTTTTCTGTTTTGCGTATCTATTCATTTCCTTTGGCTAATTTCTCTGGCAAAGGTTTTCAATACCATGCTGAAAAGAAGCATGAGGGTGGGCATTACTGTCTAGCACATGATTTTAGAGGAGGAGCAGTCAGCTTTTCATCCCTGAGTATGATGTTGTGGTCTGTGGCCCCATTGTGTGTTGTAGGGTATTTCTTTTGTACTTCAGTTACACAGACTTTTCATCCACTGTGTTCAGGTGCATGCTGATTATGCATTTCTATCTGGCAAGATTACTGACTTATATTTTGAGGTTAGATGGGGTTGCTGAGGTAGTTGGCTCTGACTAGTATTTCCTGGGGGGCTGGAGATACTGTTCAGAATCTATGAGATGTGTGTAGTCCAAGGCTGTAGGCTGGGTTCTAAGGCTGATTGATATTTGTTAGATTACTTTTTGGCCAATTGTGATTGGCCAGATCAAAGATAATGGTATACAAACATTCACTGCTGTGGTTTGCCCTCTCTCTAGCACAGGAAGGACTTCAGGTTAGACTCTGGAGCTGGGCACAGTCAGTGTTTGTCCACTAGTGATGTACAGAGCCAGATTCTTTGGTCTAAAGACATGCAGGGGACATGAAATTATTGCCTTTATAAGGTTATTTATTACAGTACGTTTTGTAATAGCAGCATATTGCAAACTGGCAAAATGCTCATTGCTATATTTTCAATTTAATAATCAATATTTAAAATATTTTGTAAGTTTGAAAATAATTTAGGTGCTCTTTTTAAAGAACATATTTTGTGTGTATGAATGTTTGCCTGTATATATGAATGTTTACCACATGCAAGCCTAGTGCCCAAAGAGACTGGAAGAGAACACTGGGTGGCCTGAAACTAGAGTTATGGATGATTTTGAGCTGCCATGTGGGTGTTGAAAACCTGAACCCAGGTCCCTTCAAAAACAGCAAATGCTCTTAACCATTGAGCTACCTCTTCAGTTCCTAAAAAAATTTAGATAGATGGATTTTAGATACAAATAAATATGATGTGAAAAAATCAAAGTATCGAACAGTAGATTTTATCATCTTTTAAGTATTGACATATTCTGTGTGAACAGACATAGACATGTAAGTGCTACTATAGCCTCAAACTGGCTACATAGCTCAGGCTATGTATCATGATCCTCCTGTCTCAACCACTCAAACTCTGTATTTCCAGATGTTCAAAATCAAACCCAGATGTAGGTGCTTCTCTTCTTCCTCACTGCTGGGAATTGCTCAGCCACATGGAGACATCAGTGACTACATTCAGAGATTGGCAGGTTCATATGCCATCACTTCAATCATATGCCTCTTCTGTGAAGACACAGAAAACTGAGAAAATAACTTGTTTTTGAGGAGTGATGCTGTCTAACTGACAGGTAGGAGAGAGCCTTTGCTATGTCTGATACTTAGTGCTGTGGGCTTAGAAAAAATGAGAGTATGTAATACACCGAGAAAGAAAGACAAGTGTAAAGGAAGCAGGGAGGCGTGGAGTTTTAACAACAGAAGGAAAGAAAGAAGGGAAGAAATAAATAAATAAATAAATAAATAAATAAAGACTGAACTAGGAAGATAGAACAAAAATGAATAAGGAAGATTCATCCTTAGGAACGCATACGAATAGCACAGTGAGACAGTTATCATTTGTGTGACATAGCACAGCTTGTATATTTTACTTTAATTTTAGGACATTTCCACTTATGAAAGCTGTGCAATGACATGTGTGAAACAGCGTGAAGATGTAATGTTTGCCAAGATACAGCTGAGTATTTACATCACAGGTTCTTGAAGCCTGACATATTCCCGGGCTTAGCGAGGGTGCCGCAGCGTTCCTTGTACAGGCTTTCTCACTTCGCAGCCACACCAGAATGAGACAGTGAGCTGACAGCTCTGCTCTGGTATATACCACATTCTGCATTCAAGTGCAGGAACTCTGTCACTGTAGGGTGCGATGGGTATTATTAGTAACATGCACCCCCCTCTCAGAGTTTATCAGGACAAACCAATGTGATAACACCGAAGGGAGAATAGCCAAGTTTATCCTGGCATGCCTTTGTAAAACATGTATTCACATGAAAACAACAACAACAAAAGAACAGAAAAAGAAAAAAGAAAGTAGGTGTGTTAGGGACCATGCACAATTTTCTTAATTTCTTACACTTAAAAAAAAAAATAAGACTTGTGGGCTGGAGAGATAGCTCAGAGGTTAAGAACACTGGCTGTTCTTTCAAAGGTCCTGAGCTCAATTCCCAGCAACCACATGATGGCTCACAACCATCTATAATGAGATCTGGTGCCCTCTTCTGGTGTGGAGGCATACATGCAGGCAGAGTACAGTATCGATAATAATTAAACAAATCTTTAAAAAAAATAAGACTTGCATAATCTTTTGCCTTCTCTTTCCTGTCCTCTCTCCCTTCTCTTTGCCCTCTTACCTTTTCTCTCTTCTTTCAATCTTTTTTCTTCTCTCCATTTTATCTTTTGTTAAATAGCGTTATTGCATTATAGCTGACATATAGTAAGCTACACATATTTAAAGAATGTACCTTCTAAGTTTCAGCATGTGTTTACATCCATGAAACTCTCATTATCACCAAGATAGTGACCAGTTACACCCTTTACCAGAGCTCTCTTAGGATTTTTAAATTTTTTTTGCAATCATGTTCCCTACCCCTTCCTGCCCTCCGTCCCCACACCAGTCTGTTTTTATTTACGATAGATTATTTTGCAGATGCATTTCTATGTGTCAAAAATCTCCATGCTCCAAAATATCTTTTAGAAGCTAGACTCATTGTTTCATAATGTCATAGTCAAGCAGCAGAGTCTTAGAGGTTGATGTGGGGTTGATTCTATAAACATGGTCTCTGGAAAAGAAAGGATGCGATGGGTAGGCAAAAGAAGGGGGAGATTAATATGAAGTAGGGAGGGAGGAGGAGGTAAAGAGGAGAGAAGGATAGGAAAGGATCCGTCTGAGTAGAGGCTGAGAGTGAACCTGGGGCCGCTGTACTCTAGGCTATTCTGTCACTGAGCTACATCCTGAGCCCTATGCTGTGTCTTATCAAAAGCCACAGCCAAGCTTGCAATGAACCCTGGATGGCTGGCCCTTCTCACGTCTCCAGAATCCAATGCATTGGCTGGCCTTTCACAGCCCATGGTGAATCAGTTACATAATGTGGGCTTGGGTAGGAGACATGACCTTGTTTGAGGCAATTCTTCAGCAGAAGATTGGAAGCTAAGAGCTGGCAGCATCCTGCTGCCTCTGGCTTATACCTGGAGGGAAAATGTGCAGAATCTCTCAATGTTCTTCACTTACTAATCCTATCTATACTCTCCTAAAGGGTTCTTTCATAAAATACTAGAGAAGCAAAGTGTAGCTATCCAGTTTGGAATTTAAGTTTCTAGAATCATAAGCTAAGTAAACAGGTTTTTTTTTTTCCCCTTAGGATTCGGTTGCCCCAGCTACTTAATTGAGATAATAATCTGATTAATAAATATGATAAGAAAGTTTGAAATCTTTTAAGAAAATGTTAAGCCCTTGAGAGGACATAATCTGTTAACCTGAGGATAATCTGTTAATTCAAGTTTGAAAAAAAGAGTCATCTGTTAATAAATGCCTTCATTCATCCCTCTAGTGCAGACTTCCTCCACCTCTGAATTAGACACGTAGGATAATTCTTGATTGGAGGAGGCTATTGCTTTTTTTGCTAGCTATTTTGTAGCATGTCTGGTCTCTACTCTTTAAAATGTACCTAGCAGCTCTCTGAGTCCACTGACATTAATAAAATATACTAAGTGAGAGCAGACTACATATTATTTTTTTACATGAAATTTCTAGAAAACACAGAGCACAGGGCCGCCAAGTTGCTAAAGATACTTACTACTAAACTTGAAATCCTGAGTTCCATTCTTGGAAATCAAATGCTGGAACAACACCTACACATCTTCCCCTGACATACATGTGCCAGGGGAACATGCCACGTCTTCTCCCAATAAGTCAGTAAATGTAAAAAACAAATAAACCAAACCCCAAACAAACAAACAAGAACAAAAAAAAAACAAAACAGAAAAGAAATAAAATACAAAGAGTAGATCAATGATCCTTTTCAAGGCTGAAAGTGGGAGGGACTGGCTAAAAATTGACGTAAGGACAATCTTTGAGATATGGACTTGCCAAATACCCATAGGTGGTGTTAGAACTGCCCTGGAATGCAGTGTGCTGGAGTTGCTGATCCCTTTCTACCTCATGTGCTGTTCTCAGTGCTTGGGGATATAAGTACTCAGTTAACCTTTCGATGCGGCAATCAAAAGCACGGGTAGTTGGTGAGTGTAGTAAGGGTGCAGTGTGTGTGTGTTTGTGTGTGTGTGTTGAAGAAGTACCGATGACAATGAAGAAATGAAAAACAAACAGGAAAACATACTCAGTGGAAGTGATCTTAGGTAAAAAATTGTTAGGGGATAATAGATGCACACTTTTTTTTTTAAATCAACAGTGCTGTTACAGGATACCATAGACTGGGTTGTTTACAAACAATAAAAGTTTATTTTAATGGTTCTGGAAGTTCAGGTGTCAGAGTTCAAGGCAGCAGCGGGTTTGGTGTCTGGTGAAGACCCACTTCCCGGTTCACAGGCAGCCACCTCCTTGTGCCCTCGAGAATGCAAGATCCCCACACCCCTTGCCCAAACTTAGTCCAGGAACGTTAGAGAACGTGCTGCTCAGTTCTGTCCATAGGGAGTGGACAAAATCCCTGTGATGTTATTTTTCATCTTTGCTCCTAAGCTAAATCCATAAGTAAATTTCAAGGTGCTGAAGCATTTTGATTTTTGTGTGCTCCTTCTACGAGAGATGTGAAAAGAGTTGGTAGTATTTTCAGCTGGGATTTGTAAGCCCTCTAGTGTACAAAGCCCCTGTTCTTGGACCATGATCTATCTTCATAAGGTGAAATAACACTCCAGCTCCTGACTTAGTCTGTGTGCCTGCTTGATTTCTGTCTAACGTAGCAGCTGGTAGCGTGCAGTGCTCGTGCCCATGGCGGCATGTGGGCTGCCAAGGAGCCATTTGCTCGAAGGCCCCTTTGCCTCTGGCTGTTAATGGCTTCCTTCTGATTTTAAAGGTCGTCACCATCACCAGCCCCACTGCTTCCAAGACTTTGCATTTTCACTTTGCTGAAGATTAAAAAAAGAACTCGGAGAGTCCCCATCTCCACATTCTGAACAGAACAGGAAGGAGAAGAGTCGTCGGGTCTCTAGGAGAACATACACGCGGTTGATGAAAGGCCTGTTGGGAGTGGTTCTTACGGCCACCTTCAGAGAACACTGATCAGAGTTAAGGCTAAGGTGAGGCTTTACTGGATTCTCTGAGTTCTAGTACCGCATTCACAGGCCCTGGTTGTCTTCTAGGTGATGCTGCCTTGGAAATATAACCTGCTGAAAATATAGACAGAACTGTGGTCCTAACTTGTGCCCTAAATCTTAGGCCTTGAATCACACCCATTCCAAGATGGTTGTTTTGCAGAATGCCTTTGTAAAGCTCCTGACTAGGCACAATGTTCTTTTGTGGCTTTGTGCTATGTGTGCGTCCTCTTATCACAGGCCTTACTGTATTACCCTGCAAGACTGGCTTGTCTCACTGTGTAGCCCAGCTCGGCTTCAAATGAATACCTCAGTGATGCCGGGGGAATCTGGGATTCCAGGGTGTACTGTCACACCTTGCTATCCCCCATTTTGTTTTACAAAAAACGTATTTGTTTCTTTATTCTTAATCTCATGTTTTAACTATTATTGTAATAAAACTTCGCATTTTATAACCAGGCTCTTTTAATAATTAGTTCTTTGGGAGTTTTGTGCCATACGTTTGATCATATTCATCTCTCCCCTAACATTTCCCAGATCTATTGCCCCTTCCTTCTCCACCCAGCTTTGTGTTCTTTTTTTTTTTTTTGGTAATTTATTTATTTTTATATTAATCACAGGTTATATACTTTGTATCCTGGCCGTAGCCCCCTCCCTCATTCCCTCCCACTCTCCCCATCCCTCCTTCATCTTCTCCCTGCCCCCCTCCAAGTCCACTGATAGGGGAGGACCCCCCCTTCCATCTGACCCTAGCTTATCATGTCTCTTCAGGGCTGGCAGCACTGTCCTCTTCTGGGATCTAGCTAGGCTGCTCCTCCCTGGGGGGAGGGGGGGATCGGCAAGCCAGCCATTGAATTCATGACAGAAATAGTCCCTGTTTCCTTTACTAGGGTACCCAGTTGGGTACTGAGCTACCATGGGCCACATCCGAGCAGGAGTTCTAGGTTATATCCATACATGGTCCTTGGTTGGAGAAACAGTCTCGTAAAAGACCCCTGTGCCCTGATCTATTTGGTCTTTGTGGTCTCTTGGTCTTGTTCTCGCCAAGTCTTACTAACTCCCCCTTTCTTCATATGATTCCCTGCCCTCTGCCGAAGGCTTGGTTGTGAGTCTTAATATCTGCTTTGATACATTGCTAGTTAGAGTCTTTCAGAGGCCCTCTGTGGTAGGCTCCTGTCCTGTTGCTTGTTTTCTCCTACATTCAATGTCCATCCCGTTTGTCCATCTGAGCGAGGATTGATCATCCCAGCCTGGGTCCTCTTTCTTGCTTATCTCCCCTAGGTGTATAGATTTCCAGCTTTGTGTTCTTAACAAAACAAAGCAAAACAAAACAAAAACAGAAAGACCCTTTCAAAACCTATTTGTGCTGCCCAAATATTCCTGGTGGTGTGGTCTTTCTCCATTCATGGTCAGCTATAATACTTTCTTAGAGAAAACTGTCTCTCCTTCCCCCAGCACCTAACAACTTCGAAGAGCCCCAGAGGGAGCAGGCACTTTTTGATTACTTTATAGAAACTCAATTGATCCTTACAACAGTTCTGTAGAAGAGCTACAATGATTAGCTTAAAGAAACAGATTTAGAAAAAGTTAAAGAGGTTTTTTACCCCCAAGGTAACAGAGCAAGTTTTTGGCTGAGCCAGGCCGTCAACTCGTGTTCCCAGCTCTAGAAGCTGTACCTTTAAGTTCTGTGTTACTGTATGTTCTGGGTGCTGCTGTGTCTCCTAGGTTCAGATGCTGTTGTGGTTGACGTTAACCTGGGGGTCTAAATATTACCTTCTTTCATATATGGTGTCATTTTGCATGTGATGTGTTTTTTCATAACTGTAAATGGCATTGTACTACAGGTGCTTTTCCTCTTATGTCCATGACGCAACACTATGCACATTGCTATCAACACGCCAAGTTAATTGCTTCTGACTCTAGGCACTTTATCCTGGCTATCTACCACACCTTGTTGACCTGTTCTCCCCACTGGAGAGACGGGGACTCATTACGTCAGTGATACAAGGAGACCTTATCTGTATCCCTTTATGAACTTGTGCCAGAACTTCTCCTGGAATCATCTCCAGGGGTGGATCTCTGAGGCAAAGGACAGGTGAGTACTTTATTTTACCAGGTGTGTAAGGTGCATCCGGAATGACAGTGCAGTCTGGCACTCCAGTCGGCAATGGAAGAATCCCCCTTTTTGACATCCTCATCAGTGTTTGGTGATTTTTTGTTTTTTTTTTTGAAGTGTGATGAATATTGTGATAGTCTCCCAACCCCTTATCCACTGAGGATATTTTCTAAGACCCCAGTGCATCTTCGAAACAAAAAATGATACTGACCTTCAAACATAATATATTTTTCCTGTGGTAAACTTTAATTTGTAAATGTGGCATAGAAGAGGTTACCGACTGTTAAAGATGAATTAAAGAGAGTTGTCATTGTGCTGTGTTAAAAATTTTCTGAGTACGGTTCCTCCATCCCCCTTCCCCAAATCTTATGTTACAGCACTCGCTTTTCTTCTAGTTGACTGTGGGTAACTGAAGCCCTGGATACATAAAGGCAGCTAAGTCTTATTCTTGTTTTAATATACATATTTCTGGTTATGAGTAAGCACAACTTCCTGGCCCACAGGATTACCACCGTCTGTCGGTATTTAGTGTGTGTATGTGTGAATGCACACATATATATTCCTTTGTACAGTCTAGTTGTCTCTTGTTTTTTGAGATATAGCCAGTGAACCTTGCTGTCACTGGTATTCTTACTCAGTGGAAATCCAATCAGTTTTTCTTTTTCATGATTAGAGCTTTTGGAATGTTCTTTAATAAGCAACCCCTAACTCTTTGGCCATGAGTTATTGTCTATTTATTTTATAACTTTATTAATATTTTAATTTTTGAGGCAAAGTTTCATATAACCTTGGCTGCTTTTGAACTTACTATATAGCTGAAGATGATCCTGTTGCCTCCACTTCACAAATACTGGACTTAGAGGTACGTACCTCTATACCTGGTTTTAAGCCGTGCTTGGGGCTAACTCCAGGGCCTTATTCATGCTAGCAAGCACTCTACTAACTGAGCTATATCCTGTTTTGTTTTGTAGCTTTAAAGACTTCCTTAGGCTTTTCTATCCATTTGAATTTGCCTTTGTGTGAAATAAAAGCATGGGACCCAACTTTGTCTCTCTGCTAATCATGACTCTCATGTAGAGTACATTTAAATAACTCATTGTTTCCCCACTTAGACATCATTCACATTTGTCATAGGTTTCCACAAATAAATGAATCTACTTCTATTGTAATCCTCTCTTTCTCTGTAAGGTCTTAGTTTTACTTCTGCAGAATCATGCACAGCCATGTCAAATCAAGCGTAGCAAGCACACACACACACACACACACACACACACACACACACACACACGGTGGAGCAAGGTGGGTGGTCCCCTCGGGCTTTCATTTCTAATGCAAAAAGATCCTGTGCCTGATTCTGAGTGCTCAGAGTTTGGCCTCACACTCTTACACAGTTGGCTAACTCAGAACAGGGCAACAGATAAGCAAAGTGCAACTCCTGAGAACACCATGCAACCCTAAGCACATATTTTGATTTCAAGAAGTGCTGACCCTGGTCTGGAGAGATGACTCAGCTGTTAAAGGCTAGGCTCACAACCAAAAATGTAAGAAGTGCTGACCCTGTGGGAGTTTAGATTTCTGCCAAGTGGCTTTCCCCCCCTTTCATTCATTTGTGTATCTAGTTTACTTCCGGGTTGGAACTTTCCTTCCTTTTCTCCTCCCAGTCCCTCCCTCTCATCTTCCTTCCTCTCCCTCTCTGCCCCACCCTTTTCTTCCCAGAGAGGGATATCAACTCCCATGGATATCAACCCACCTTGGACTGGGCTCATCTTCTTCTGTTGAGGCTAGATGAGGTGGTCAAGCTAGGGGAAAGGGATATTTGTGGGGGAGTGGGCTTCTCTGGGTTGGGAGTGTATGGTGGTGGCCCTAACTGAGACTCCTAGAAGCAGAGAATATGGAGGCCTAAAGTGACATCCTCCTGTAGCCAGGTGAGACTTCCAGTGGAGGGAGAGGGACACTAACCCACAAACAAAACCTTCCACCCAGCTAACCACCGCCTGGCACAGTGTGAGTCACACACCATGAGAGCAAGCCCACCACAGACGCTATAAGTAATGCTCTGTGTGCTTGCAGGCAGGAGGCTAGCGCAACAGTCACCTGAATGGCTTCCCCCAGCAGCTGATGGAAACAGACGCAGAGACACACAGCCAGACATCAGGTGGAGCTCATGGAATTCTATGAAAGAGGGAGAGGAAGGATTGAAAGAGCCAGAGAGGCCAAGAACACAAGAAAATCTACAGAGCCAACTAACCTGGACGCATAGTGGTGCATAGAAACTGAACCACCAACCAGAGAGCACCCATGGGACACAGGTAGGCCACCTATACATATGTAACAGATGTGCAGCGTGGCCCTCATGTGGGACTTCTAACAGCAGAGGAAGGGACTGCCTCTGACTCCGTAATTTATTATGCTTATTTTGTAACTCAGTTTGCTTCAGTGTCTGATAGAAGAATTTTTTCCCTTCCTCCTTTACTTCAGTAAAAAAAAAAATTGAAATGAATTTTATATCTTATATTTTGTTCAGTCCCCTCCCCTGACTTCTCCCAAATACCCCCCACTCACCAACTGCACTCTTTCTCTTTAGGAAACAAACAAACAAACAAACAAACAAACCCCCAAAGAAAAACAAAACAAACAAGTCCAGATTTAAAAAGGAAAAAAATACAAAACACGCACACACACACTGGAAAAAATAATTCATGACACAAACCATAATATACAAGGAAAAGGCCAGTAAAACAAACAAACAAACAAAGCCTAAACAAGAGATATGAGACCAATTTTGTAATAGGCATTTATTAATGAGCATGAGGCCTGTCCTTGAGTGTGGTTTGTAGACACAGTGAGATTCCACTGGGAAAAGCTAAAGCTCATGTTCACTTCCCCTCTCAGCACTGAGGGAGGATTTGTTGATGTAAATTTCTTGTATCTCTGTGATACCGATTGTTCTTGCCTCTTCTGTTTGTAGGATGCCTGCCCTGGGTCTGTATCATATCTGATTCACACCGTTGTTTGACCAGTATACATAAAATGATTTGAGTTGGTTTATGATCGATTTTCACTGATTAGTTGGGAAATGTGATAACGGAGGTCAGAATTGAATCCACCTTGTCTTCTTTCAAGGGAGAAGGACATCAAAAGTCACGATGTCGGTCCCTTCAGGAACAGGTGCATGGCTTTGACTATGGCTCTTTCTACAGCTCCTTGGGGACTAGGCATTCCCCATGGAGAACAGCTTCTACGCCAGGCTTTGAGAGAAGGCTGTACACAAGTGCCGGGATCTGGGGTCTCCGGGGGAATTTCAAAAAGAAAAAACAAAAATTTTCATAACAAAAAGTTTACAGAGAGGAAAATAACTCCATCAATTTAATTCATTTTATGATCTGCTCATTGTTGAATTGGAAACAGTTACAGAAAAGGTTTACCCTAAAGAAATGACTTTGTTGCCATCTAGTGGCGGCACATCCAAACGTCACCATCGTTAGGCACTGTGATGTGGGACAAACACCTCCCCCTCCCACTGCATGTTTTAGTACGGTGTGTGTGGTGACAGTCCACCGTGGAGCATGGTGAGAGAGGAAAGGGCTGTGTGGTTCCTGGTCTTTCATAAGAGTCATATTGCCACCTCTTTCCTCATGAACATTTCTTTTATTCATAATCCAGCTGCAACCGGGGCCTCAATGTATCAGCCACTAACAGGTTTGAATAAACCTTAGATCTGCCTGCAGGCTCTGGGCTTTCCACAGGAGATGCAAATAGCAGCGTTCCCTAGGGAGGGTATGGTGTAATAGGACCCCCTTTCTAATTTGCAGCCTTGTCCTGTGCATATCTCTGAAGCTGCTCAGTGGAAAACTCCCATTTCTTTCTGTCTTGATCTCTTCTAACTGACTTAATGAAATCAAGAGGTTTTTCTCTGAGGTCTTCCCTTCCCCTGGCAGAACAGCAGAAGGGAGGAAGTCCAGGATTTAGAAAACATCTATATTTTGTAGAGTAGAAGTTTTAAGTGTGGCCATTTAAGGCCTAGTTTACATCCCTGACTCCACCGACACTACACAGTTTCCCCAACACTGCCCATTTCCCAAATGCGTTTAGTCATTCTTTCCGTCTCAGACAATTCATTCGTATAGGGAGAAAATTCTGTTAGCTCAGTCTTTGAATTGCTGAGCATGTATTCATTTGAATGAACATACGCATCAGCCTTCTCATGGTGGTTTCTGGTATATTGCACATGTATCATTACCTTTGAGTCTCGTAGCAACTTTGTAAGTGGATATTACGATTATCTCTGTTTTTCAGATAGGAAGACCAGCTCAGAGTGGTATCTATGATCACCACAGCAGAAATTCAAATCTAGAGCTTTGGCATCAAAGAGTATCTTTTTCTCACAGACCGTGAGGACTGTAGGTATTACACACCATCATATAAGAAGCCACTCTGTTACATATTCATGAAAAGAACACAAAATGAAAGCTTTGCTGTGCAGGGGTAGACAAAGTAAGGAAATGGTCCAGCCCGAGGTTCATCCTAGCAGAGATGGTTGTCAAGGTTGTGTCTGTTTGAAAGCTACAGATAACACCTTCAAACACTCTTAAAGCTGGGAACCTCTTTACTTATCATTGAGTGAGTGGCTTCAGATTATCTTTCAAACTACTAGGCCTGCGTCCTCCCTTCACAGGGGAAACTATAAAACTAAATGTTTTAGTTTTACAAAAAATGGAAGGGTTCTTATTATTTTTAAAGATAGTCCTTATGTGTCCTCTTTAGGCTACTTCCTGCATAGCGGAGGATGACTTTGAACTTCTGATCCTGCTCCCCGTCCCTCTCACGCGATAGGGTTACAAACATAAGACTTATGTTTGGTTTATGAATTCTAGAGTTCTAGGGATGACTTGCTGGGGCTGATTCCAATGTGCCACCATGCGGGCCCCAGGAATGAAGTTTAGGTTATTCTTTACTTGATGAGCCATCTCCTGGCCTTAGCTTAATTTCTCTATCATCCAGTGTGTGTGCTCGTGCACAGCTGTGCTCTCACATAAGTACAGGGCACATGTGGAAGTCAGAGGATAGTGTCTGGGAACTGGTTCTCTCTGTAGGGTTGTGTTTGGACAGTTTGAAAAGGGGTAGAAAGCAGCTGGAGAAATAAGAAGTGATAAAGTGTTAGAAAAGCTGAATGACAAAGGTTATTATTTTGTGATTCATAGTGAAACCGAACTGTCACACTGAGGCTACAGCTGGAGCTTGATGAAATCCGAAGCCTCCTCCCCCATCTCCTCCTTTCCTTTCCTTTCTTCTACACCAAGAATATTTTTACGTTCTTTTTTTTCTAGACAGCATTTCTCTGTGTAGCCCTGGCTGTCCTGAAGTAGACCAGGCTAGACTCAAACTGTCTCTGCCTCCCCAGTGCTGGGTTTAAACGTGTATGCCATTACCCCTGGCATATTTTACATTCTTAATGGTTAAACAAACTTAACAGCTGGATAGTATTTCATGACATTTGAAAAGGATATGAAATTCAAATTTTTAGTGTCCATAAAGAAAATCGTTTTGGAGCACAGCCACATAGATTCATCTAAACGTCTCTGACAGTTTTGTGCTGCTACACAAGAGGCAAGTCCTTGTGACAGAGACTTTTTGTGCCTCACAAAATCTAAAGTGTCTGTTATCTGGCTTTTGGCAGAAAAACTTGCTGACCCCTGACCTAGTGCCCTATTTTGTTCAAATCAGCACTGGAACAGTTCCCAGGCAGCTGAAACTGGAATGCTCGCTGCCTGGCAACCACTTGTCTTCTTGCCCAGTGGAGATGCAGGGGCTGAAGGCTTCAGGGCACCTGTCTTCCAGTTTTTGCCTTCCACTCACATAGAACAAACTACTACTGAGCCTGTGCTCACACTTGGCCCCCAAGGCCAGGGGTGTACTAGAAAGGCCCAGTGCTCTGCGTATCCAGCTAGGTCTGAGTGGGCACCAGGCACAGGCAGTCTAGAGGTGGATGTTGTGATCTACAGATGTAGAAGCAGAGGCTCAGAGATGCATTCTCAAGCCAAGGTCTGGCACTAGTCAAGAGCACATCTAGGACTCAGGTATGGTTTTCTGCCCATAGGGACTGCATGGGATCGAGGTGCCATTGTCCAAGTTGTGTAGGAGGGTTTCCTATTAACTTTCCAATTTGGAGTTTTTCTCTTCATCTGGCTTAGTGCTGAGTCACACCAAAGCCCCAGGAATCACAGATTCTTTTCTTCTTTGTATCACTCTTTTAGACAAAGATTTATTATTTTAAAAGGCTTGAATGTTTGCCTGCATGGATGTGTATGTACCTCATGTCCACAAAGACCAGAAGAAGGTTTCAGATCCCCTGAGATTTAAGTTACAGAGGATTGTGAGCCACCATGTGGGTTCTGAGAACGGAACTTGAGTCCTCTGCAAAAGCAGCAAGTGCTCTCAATTACTGAACTACCTCTATCTAGTCCTTTTAAATTTTATTTTATTATTTAAAAAGATTTATTTATTTTATTATGCATACAATGTTCTGCATGTACATCCTGAACACCAGAAGAGGGTGCGAGATCCCATTATAGATGGTTGTGAGCCACCATGTCATTGCTGTGAATCGAACTCAGGACCTCCGGAAGAGCAAGCAGTGCTCTTAACCTACAAGTCATCTCTCCAGCCCCCTCCAGTCCTTTTTTTTGTATCACTTTGAAAACCCATTTTCTCTTATGATACTTTTTCCTGATGCCACTTGAAAGAGTAAACATTCACAAACCATTATGTATATATGTATATACATATCATACATATCATCATATATAAACAGAAATATATATATATACATACATGACATTTGTATTTTTAAAAGATGAACTAGAACACTGTATTTTCTCAACAAAAGCTGTTGGTAGATGAATACATAGAACACCTTGCTATACCCACCCTTACCCAGGACATCCTACTTAGAAACATTTCTTCTGAATCCTCATGGAAGACCCGTTGTTTTGCTGGGTATGAAGCGCTGAGCCAGCGCTGTCAGAAGAAAACTTCCAAACCAAGGTTGGTGAAGATCAGCTTCAGCTCTTAGCACCTCTCACCTTCCCTTTCACGGTTCTTTTCCTCCCCTAGCTCCTCTTCCCACATTATTCCTGCCCAGACCTGTTCACTCTCAGCTACAGGCTCCGGAATATTTCCATCTTCTTTTTATCAATAGAGACTTTTGTTATCTCTTCCTAGAAGACTCATGAGATGAGTATTTCCCAGAATCCAGGAGTAGATAGCTCCTGTCCTATTTAGAAGAGGAGACAGAGAACCTTTTGTCCAAGAGTCCAAACCAAAAGAAACAGGAGGGAATGAAAAATGAAGTTACCCACAAACTCAAAGCACACAGAAACTAGGGTGGCCTTTTAGCAGACACCCAGAGAGATGAAAGGTAGTGCTGATGGTGTTGGATTGTGGGATAGCCTAGTAATCCTCAAGTCACAGTTTCATTTGTGGAAACTCAGCCAGGTCTAAGGGAAGACACTAGACCTTCTGTTTTGGAATTGAACCAACCAGACTGGGGACCTTTGAGCCACAAAAAGTCTTTTACCTTTCCCATACAGTTTATAAACACCCAAACCAGGAAAGGAACCCTGTATTTCCCTGAGGGCGATACACAGCATCTAAGCACCTCCAGCAAGGATGCCAAGACAACAGCATGCCAGGCTTTAACATTTTTGTTATGTTCTTACATTCAGCAGAGTACAAGTTTTCTCTTTTTAGGACTTCTGATTTCTGTCTAAGACAAACCTATTTGAAGAGCAAACCTTCTAGCCCTTTCCGGATGTGGAGTTCAGCTCTACATAAAGGAAGAAAGTGAGCTGGAATGAATGTCATCTGGTTGAAGTCAGGACAACACACAGCATCAATGAGCTACTCGGTTTCCTTCCTGCTGCCTTAGGTTCCTGCAAGCAAGGAGATGCTATTTCTTCAGAACAGCCCAGAGGGGGAGAATCTATTGTGGTATCTTGTGATATCAACTCCAAATCAACTTCTGGTTACTTTTGACAAGCACACACACACACACACACACACACACACACACACACAGGCTATGAAAGTGCTTTATCAGCATCTGTTACCTTAGTATTGGAATGAAGCTTGCAATCTATTTTATCTTTCTTATAACAACTCTAAGAAGGTAATAGTCACTCAAATAAATAAAGTCACTTAAATAAAAAAGTACATTTTCACAATTACAAGATAACATATTTGTGTGTGTGTTTAATTTATTTTTCTCCTTTGCTGTTTGTAGGTGTAATGGACTCTATAACATGAATCTGAGAGGCAAGGGGGCACAGAATTAGTCTTTGTCTTTGCTGTAAATTTCAGGTTTCAGTTGGGATTTCACTAAGCTTCCTGTCAGTAGAAGCACTCTTTGTGTTCTCATTAGTAATTTTTATTTACAAAGTACACAAGAGAAGAAATAGTCAAGTTGCCATTTTATAAACAATCCTTTGAATCAATGCTGCCAGTGCCCTCTGAAAAGTTACAAGGAAGACTGTTTTCTTTCTCCACAGCCTCTCCCATGTAACCCTCCCCCATCAGTCTCCTCAATGTGTCCTGGAACAGAAAAAGCCAGCAGGTGCCCCCTCGATTACCATGAGTTGGTTAGTAAGCAAAGTAGGCATTTTATCTGACCTTTCTGCTTATGTGACACTTTCCCTTCCTTTTTTTTTTAATTTCCTTTTCTTCTTGCTTCATCCCCTTCCATTTGGAAAAATAAATAATTCAGTTATTTAATTCATATATTTTCCCATCTTCTGCCTTCTATTTCGTCACTTAATCCAGAGAAACTCCATGTGTTACTGGTTTTTACAGACCCTTTTTCACACACTTGCTTACCTTTTCATCTCCCTCTCTGGAGACATCTGGAAGCAGAATGACACCCTATCATTTCATAAGTAGTACACATGGCCTCCACTCAGTCAAATCCAAAGCCTCCTTTTTAAGGAAAACCAAATATCTTACATCTTAATAGCTCTGTTAATGTTTCCCCCTAAAGAAATCCCTTTCTCTGTAGGAATTCTGGTTTCCCTTTTCACCTTTGACATTGTGTCTGATGGCAGTCCTCTTTGTACTTTGTGGGGTTATTAGGGTATCAGGAATAGACTGTCCAGATGATTTTCTGTCTAGTCCAAGATATCTTCAAGAATCAAAAGGTGGTCAGTAGATAACAGACAACAATCAGCGCTTCTCCCAGTTGAACTGCGATCTTCTCCTAAGTCTCAGGGGGTTGTGGAGATCAGAGACCAGTATGGGACAGATATTGACACCGAAAAATCTGTGTCAAGAGGCATTTTTGAGTTTGTCTTCAAGTTGCTTTGCTACCTCATTCTCAGGTTAATCCAACTTCCTATTCATGTAAAAATCCAATTACTGGAGGATAATAGTGTCTTAGCAGGTTTTGTGTGTGGGAAAAGTGAATGAAGGGATCTGTGAGGACAAGGCAGAACTTGTTGGGCCAGGTTTTTTAAAACTCCTGGTTCCAGTCACTGGATCTACCGTTTAAAGTAAAGATGGATATGTTGCTGAAACCGCCTCCAGACTCTTCTCAGCCCTGGGTTTCTCAAGATCAGATGCACCGACTGGCCAGCTGGGTAGACAGTAACGATAAACCAGCACAAACTATGCCAGAGACTGTTGATCTCAAAGATGCCTAACATGGAAATAAATAGAGCCAGAGCATTGATAATGTAGAGAAGGAGAGAGTGGCTGATCGATTTGATGGCATCAAAGTGAGCCTGCATGCCGGAGTTCCTGGAGCCGGTGGCGCTGTTTCCCATGTGCAAGGTGTGCCTCTTGAGTGAGGCAATCAGCAGAATGGCTGCCATGATGAACATGATCAAAGGAGTGAGGATTCCTATATAATATAAAAGAGCCAGCCTGGGCACATTGATCTTAGAAAAGTACTTCCTCTCCATGGAGTTGGAGGAAGGGACGGGAATAGAAGTGTTCACAAACACATTGAAGATGTCGTTAAAGAAGAAGGAGCTCAAGACGAAGGAAACCAATACTGACAGACTCATGAGCTGAGGCACCAGAACTATGATATTCCGTTTCATCATAAGAAACAAAGGGTGAGTGAAGTTTGCAATTTTAAGACAATAGAAGACGTTGAGCCAGGCAGCAAACCAGAGGTTACAGTAGCTCAGAAACACAGTGATGGCTTTGAAGAGTTTATACACAATATTTTGGTTATAGATGACCCGGAATAATAAGCTGTAAGTACTCTCTACTATTATCCAGATTTGTAGCAAGAACCTGCAAAAACTCAGCATCAACATAAGGTGGTCACCTGTGGGGAGTCTTTTGCTCCTGACCCACTCAATCCCATAGATGACTGTGATGAAGCCATTGCCAATGATGCCAACAATACAGACTATTGCAGAGACCACAAAAGTGATGCAGATGTTATACCTGGAAATATAATTGTCGGTAGCTTCTGTGGTTATTATCGTCATTCTGTCTGACTCCGACTTTTAGGTTCCTCACTGAGAAGTGATGTCTGCCCAGTAATCCTCCCACACTCGTCAGCGTTACTGCAATGTTTCCCCTTTTAGTTGAGAGTTATTTCCTATTTCCTTTATTGTCACATGACTACAAGTAAGTGGCTTGACATGCAAATTATGAAAGCATTTGGTTACTGGCTCTGACTCCATTTTTCATAAACACCCACTTGTTTGAAGGTTTTCAGAAACATATTGGACAGAATTTGCAATGAATGTCCACCCTAGAATCTTCTCATGTTATTGTTTTAGTCCATATTCACCTGATAAGAGAAGATACCCAAGTTAGGAATCTCAGTGTCCCTTGCATTTTTTAAAAAAACTTATCTTAAAAGATTTGTGCTACTTGCTATTATTTATAAAAACATACTGCTTTCTCATGTTGCCCAGGCTAGCCTATGATTCTTTTGTCACTGCTGCCTCAACAGCACATAGTATAGGCATACACTATTGTCCTCAGTCTTCTTTCTTATTACCCTTATTTGCTAAGATTTCGTTTTATGGTTAGCATGTAAGCTAATAGCAAACTCATTTGAACTCATATATGAACATCTTTCACTTTGAACAAAGTTTCTTCTGGAAAGGCTCCAAACAGTGCACAGAAAAGACAAAGTGGGATAATGGCACAATCCTTGTCTGAGAGGATGGCCTTTTCTACCTCTGGACATTGGACAGATGTAGGAGCATGAGCGAGCTATGCTGTCTTGTGGAGACAAGTGGGCTGCATGGTATGGGTCTATGTGCCTGGTCACCTGCTCCTCCTAACAGCACCAATGCCTCCCGTGAAGCCAGAAGACTTTTTGAGTTTGCATGATTACTTGGCTGAACCTATTCAATTGTTTTGTGCTGTCTAATTTTATGTCAACTTGTTACAAGTTAGTGCCATCATAGAAGAGGGAGCCTCAGTTGTGATAGTACCTCTATAAGACTGGGCTGTAGGCAAGTCCATAGAGCAGTATCTTAATTAGTGATTGATGGGGGAGGGCACTGCCATTGTGGATGGTGCCATCCTTGGGCTGGTGATCCTGAGTTCTATTAGAAAGCAAGTCAAGCAAGCCACGAGGAACAATAAGCAACACACAACACCCTGCCCCATGGACTCTGCATCACTTCCTGTGTCTGGCTTCCTGCCCTGATTGTGTTCCTGTCTTCACTGTTTTTGAAGATGGACAGTTATATGGAACTGTGAGTGAAAAAAACCCTTTTCTCCCCAAGTTGCTTTTGGTCATGGTGTTTCAGATAGCAATAATAACCTTAGGACAGGTTGCTTGTTTTAAACATGGAGTATAGTTTTCAACTGAACAGAATATAGCCCAGTTTACAACATCTTTTGACACTGAGATTTACTAACAGCTATCATTTGCTTATGAATTTGTCCTATTACATGAAAAGAAATTATGAAAAGGAATTTTTACAATCCCAAATTAATTTGATTTAAAATAAAGACGTTATAAATTTGTTACGATAAAACTCAGTTGCATAGCTGGGCATGTTGGAATTTCCCTATTATTTCAGCATTGGAGGTGCTGAGGCAAGAGGGCAGCAAGTTTGAGGACATATCAAATTACGTATGGCAAGACGGTGTCTCAAACAAACAAAATGAAAATTAAACCTAGCCAAATCATGCTATATTACTTGATCATGTTTGTATAAAAACACTACTAGATAAAGACGGATAATACAAAATGACTGAAACATTTTATAGTGAAAAAGAAGCCCTAAAGTCAACATAGAGTTACACAAGAAAACAAGGAACAGGAAATAGCATTATTTCCAGTCTAGCATTTAATGGAAGGGGCTCATTGGCTTCAGTTACTTATCTCAGGAGAGGGGAGCAGAGTGACCGTGATCATCTCTTACATATTATAAAATACCAACCTTAGTCTTTTTGCTTATTTTGTCTCAACTTATATGTATTTTCAATAAATGATATATGTACAAATTTCTTTTTTTCTTTTTTTCTCTAATAACAGGGGAGAGCGCAGACGCAGTCCCCACTACCACAAATTATGCAGTCGAGTTGTTGATTTCCATTTTTTTTTCTGGTTCCGTTTTTGTTGGTTTTCATTCACACTTTTCTTTACTCTTAGGACCTGAGAGCAGAAAGGCATGCTAGGCAGGATTTGCCTGCAACCCAAAAGACTTGAGCAAGAGGGAAAGAGAGGGCAGCAGTCAACAGGTCTGGGGATGGGTGCCACACAAGCTGCAAGTCTGAGGTTTCCAAATCCAAGCCACTCATAGCGTTATAACTGCAGTGTTGCCAACTCATTTTATTTGCTTATTGTAATCTGAAGAGCCAGAATGGAGGAGGAGTTACTTCCATGTGGTACCTAAAGTTCATGTTGCAAATCTGATTCCCAAATGCAACCGTGTTGAGAGGTAGGACTTATAAAAGATGCATTTTTATTTATACTTAGAGACTTTCATAAATGTATACACTATACTAGATCATGCCCATCCTCTGAAACACCTCCCAGATGCCTCCAACAGATTTATCAGCCAACTTCATGTCCTTTTGAAATGATTCACAGAGTCCAACGAGTTCTGTGTGAAATTACGTACATGGGTGTAGGGTCATCTTCTGGATTGTGGACAACTTGTCAGGGTCCACAAAACCAAAGAAAACTGACTTTCCCTCCCCCAGCAGCTATTAATAATCAAGATTTTCTTGTTGGGGGTGGGTTTTGTGAGCTCCTCTATCATACACACTGGGACTTTGAGTGACTTAGACTTGTGCATCTGCTACAGATGCTCTGAGAATCTGAGTGCCATGGCGGTAGCTGGACTAGAAGACACTGTTTCTCAGCACTCCTTTCCAACCACTGACTCTTACCATCTTTTTAACCCCTCTTCCAAGATGTTTCCTGAGCCTGGGGGTCAGGGTGTGATATGTCATCTCATTTAAGGCTGAACACTTGGGAGGGACCTTTGAGAAGTGATTAAATCATAGGGGCTTTGTCCTCATGAACATCATCTCAGGACTGTATTTATTGTAGATGTGAGTTTCTGTTTTGTTTTGTTCTTTATGCCTTCTTCCATGGAAGGGTGCATCAAGATGGGCTTGTAATTCTCAGATTCTAGAACTTTAAGAAATAAATGTCTAATTTAAATAAACTGCCCTATTTGTGGCATTCTATTATGATAGCAGGTAATAAGCCAAGATAGGAGGCAGCTGCACTTTAGGGAAGATCCTGCAATGAACCACGGCCACTAGGTTGAAAAATTTTTGTCATATTTGTTTTGTTACATTTAATTAGGAGAAATATTTTTTCTCCACCAACACATAAATAGAAAATGTCTGAGCAAGTTGGAGAGAAAAGAACAAAAGGAGGAGGAAGAGACTAGAGGAGCTCCATGATAGAGTCCTGGTGCTTTTCTGAAGGATTCAAAGGCAGACAGGGCTGCAAACCAGTCCTCTTAGGAAAGCTGCCAAACTCTCATCATATCCACAGAAAGAGTTGGAAATCCAATAAAAGAGATCTGTGAATCCCAAAGAGAGCAAGAGGTCATATCTGAGAGACTTAGAAAGTAGTTCTAAGAAAATGTCAGCCATTCACTTAAGGTCAGTGCAAAACCATGGGATGGACTCATTCTTCTCTACCATGCCCTGTGAGTACAGCATCCAAGGAGAATGGATTTCATTTCAGAGAGAACAGGAAGGATAAACCCTGAGAAAATGCAGTAAGAACATGTACAATAAAGCTGGTACCATCAAGAAAACATTAAAACATAATTTCCTCGTGGGGCTGGGTCAACTCACATAAGGTAATTAACCTAACGTGGCCTCAATCAAGCGCTATTGAATCCTCCTTTGTCATTCACAGTGATATATTAATCAGTTTTTATATTTTATAATTAAAATATTAACGATTCTGTTTACTTTTATATTTGCTTAAATATTATATTCTCCATTTCCATTACCCAATTATAGCTAAGACCCTGACTGGCTAGATTGGCTAGGCATGGGTTGAGCTCCCAGGTGTCCATCTTTTCCTCTTCAAGTCCCAGCTGGTGTGGGCGACAAGAGGCAGTGTCTCTTTATTTCACTGCCTGCTCTTATCCTCTAAATTTCCTGGGACTGTTGCTTCCTTGGCCATCACCGTCTGGCCACTTAACCATTCTGAATGTCAGGCATCCATGTGTTGGCTGTCATGTGATAGCTTGTGTTGACTTCTTCATGTGGGTTTGTGGCAGACCCCAGTCTGCTGCCTGTAACCTTCCCTTCTCTGTATATAGATTTAACTTACCTCATTATTTTTGGTAAATAGATTTAGGAAGAGGCGTGCCACTAGGATCTGGGCTGGTTGCAGAATTGCTGGTACTACAGTCTCTTTATAAGCGTTGTAACTGGCATTTAGCTTTAGTCACTGGCTGCATTCTCTGGATGCATATTCCTCAGGTCTGTCTGTATATTGGCATTACCTGAATTTCCCAAAGGACTCACGAAAATCATCCATGCCTCATCCCATCTTAATGACTTCTGAATATTTATTCTGGAGAATAATTGAACACTGACATTTTAAATCTATTTTCATTTTAGTCGGGCATCAGGGGTGATGGGGCTATGTTCAGACCCAACATCCATTAAGGGGACTTACCCTTCATTTTATCAAATGGGCTCTAGGGTCAATTCTGAGGCAACAGGAATAATGACACTCAGTGCCCTCTGTTTGTGAAAAAACTCAGTGAAGTTTTAGAGAAGACCAAAGAAAAGTATATTCATCTATCAGGTATAAAAAGTGCAATTGAGCAGCTGCGGTACAGCAAGTAATTATAATGTTTGGCAAAACAAAGTATTTGTTTTGTGGAGTCACAGCCACAATTCAGAGCTAGAAAGCAATATGATTTTTGGACACATATCTCTGTAAAAAGGAGGGAAAGAAAAGTAGACCCTAGAGGGGCACATGTTTCACTTTGTCCATCAAGGACTATTTTTATGTGCATATTTGGCAAAGGATTGTAATGAAAGAAAATAGTCTGGAAGCCATTATGAAACAAGCAACTAAAGGCACAAAGACCAGAGGCATAGAACAAAATGTACAATCCAAATCTAATGAAGTGAGAAGACAATTGAAATGTCAACAAGATTTTATCTTGGTTGTTTATAAAGTAAGCAGTTATATATTTAAGTGAAATATCTGCCCAGAGCATGAAATGCATCACAGATAGCAAGTTGTAGAAGTGTCTATTGGAAGTAGTGGAAGTTATGTGTTTTATAAAGTTATTAATATGTGCAGATATACATGTGACCAGATCCACTGTTGCTAACATGCTAAATGACACTGCAGTAGCCATGCTATTTAAATATGGCTAAGAAATTGAAAGATAAATTATGTAAAAATGTTTGCTTTTGCATATTACCTACATGCATATTTAAAACATGATAATGTAATAATTAGCTTTATTTCTTCACCATGGGTTGCAAATTTTTATGACTGGAAATATTTTGGGCAGTGCATTCATGACAGACATGATACTGGGAAGTAATTCGGAAATTAGCTTTTGTGAAAAGGGGAAGCTTTTGAAGAGTTGATTGCAGATTTGTGTACCTCTGTGATATCATTTCTGTGATGTATGGAGTTAATACTGGACTTGCAATGAAACTTGAGTTTTATGTGGCAAGTTATGTGAGGACACAGACTTTGCATATGCTCATTTGCATTATTCAACAGGCATTGCTTTTTGCTAGAAGTTAAAAATGGAAGATGCCACAGACATTGCTCACTGCTTGCGCTTGGTCTCCTGGCCAAGCTGAAGACACAGAGAGTTGGAATCAGATACACAGCACATGGTCCACACACTTCACATAGGGCAGGAAGCTAGGTCACAGCAGAACAAAAGGAGTGTTGTTGGTCTGTTGAAAGAAATAAACTTACATCATCTGAGGGTAAAAATGTGCTTACACTTAGCAGTAAAGATTTTTATCACACAATTAGTCTTTTGAGTGTACAGAGCCTGTGAATGTTCCCCTGAAAGGCAACTATGTGGTTATAAGATGCTATGTGGACAGGCATCTTGCCTTTCGTTTCTTAGTCCTCTTTTGTGTGTGTGAGTTGTTAGAAATGTTATTGAGGGCATGGTGAAATCTGTGATATTCTGAAAACTAACTTCCTCAAGTGGCTGATCAGTTCTGATTTGTGGAGTCATTCAGTTCAGCAAGCCACAGAGTCTCACCTGTGCGGTGAAGGCTGATCCCTGGTGTGATAGATGGTGGAAAAATTAGTGCACTGACGATTGAAGGCTAAGCCCCTGCAAATCCTTTAATGCTGTGGAGAGATTCACTTTGGGAAGTTGTGATGGTTAATCGATGATCATCAACTTGACAAGATCTGGAATTTTCTAGGAAGCACATCTAGGCATGTCTCTACAGGGGTTTCTCGATTAGATTACTTGAGGTGGGAAGCCTCACTTTAACTGTGGGCAGCTCTATTCCCCGGTAGAAGTTCTGGAATGAACAGGGAAGAGAAAGACAGCTGAGTACCAACGTTTGCTCTCGGGGCTTCCTGACTGTAGTCACAGCGTGGCCAATCGTCCCTGCCGCCCCGCCTTTCTTGTTTCACTGGACTGTCCTCCTTTCAGAGAAAAGCTTCAGCTGGTCTTGTCAGGTACTTTGTCGCAGCGGTGAGAAAAATAATATGAAAATACTTAACTTTGTGAAAAGTAGCTTTTAAAAGAACGTTTTAATTTATTTTTTCGAAACTTTCATACAGGTGTACAAAATGTATTGGATGTACCCAGATTCCGCTTTCCAACTCCCAGAGGCGCACCCAACACTTTTCGCCTTCGATTTCGCATGTATACATTCATTTTCCATTGTCCGGTTACTGCTACTCATTTGTGCATGGGTGTGAAGGCCATCTACTGACATGGGCAAAATATCAATGGCCGGCATTTAAGATAAGTGATGGCTGCCCTCCCCACTGCCCTCCTCAACCCCCACGCCCAGTAGCCATCAACTGTCATTAACTCCTTGGAGAGAGGTCAGGTAGCCTCTTGCAATCTATGTTTAAAATCTGTGCTTGAAATTAAGGCTCAATAATTAGCTTTGTGAACAGTTCTTTTCCATTGTTAAACTACATAGAATTAAATATTGGTCCTGCTGAATGTTTAACCAAGGCTGTATTCCGTTTTTATGTTGCAATGTGACACATTTAACAAGTAGTTTTGGCATCAATGGAAATTAAAAAAAGCTGGATCCAAAACAAAAGGCAATGATTTGTGAAAGAAAGTTTTATAAAATATTTCTACTTTTAGCTTTCTATAAGTACTGAACTTATGACAGTCATTGTTTGTACACACTTACACAGGCTTTGGCAAGTTGAAATGATTATTTTCCAGGTAGCTAGTCTGAATATGCTTGTATCAGCCATAGATCTTTCTGTATTTGGTTTCAGGAGTCTTCATTGATCTCATCAATGCAAGTCTGACACCTTCAAGGAGTTATGTAATACTTAGCACTTTCCACCACGAGATGGAGCTGATGAATACAGCTTTCTGTAAGAGGAACAACTCCTTATTTCATCCACTGGTGAACAATCAAGTTCTTTCTATTTAAGTGGGAGCCTCTTGAGGAAAACCTCTATTTTAGGCAGTTGGCTAAGTGTTTTACAAGTCCACCTTTTAGGGAGATTTCTTATTTTTTTGTTATCATGGTTATGATTATATATTTTCATCAAGTATTATATTTTTAAGCAGAAAGGTTATCCTTATTTTTTGAAAATTAAATTGCAAGGAAAAACTCTAATTTCCTTTGTTCTGTTTGTTATTTGTTTTTGTTTGTTTGTTTTTTGAGACAGGGTTTCTCTGTGTAGCCTCAGCTGTCTTAGACTCACTTTGTAGATAAGGCTGGCCTCAAGCTCACAGTGATCTGCCTGCCTCTGCCTCCCTGAGTGCTAAGATCACGGGCCTGTGTCCCAGGATCCAGCTAAAACTCTAATTTCTTAAGTGAAATAATTTCAGGCAACTACAGAGTCTATTTCTAAAAAAAAAGTATCAGAATAATAGAATAATGGTCCAAGAGCAAGTGTAGCCTAAAGCCCTCCATTTAGGGTGAGTAAACTAAAGCGTGAATCACCTAAGTTCATCCACCCATTCCATTTTTGGAATATCAAGGAAGGAGTTTTGACTTGTATTTGGTTTCTTTTTTTAGAATTTTTATTGTTTTATATTAATCACAGGTTATTCATTTTATATCCCAGCCATAGCTCCCTCCCTCATTCCCTCCCAATCCCACTCTCCTTCCCTCTTCTCCTCCCTGCCCCTCTCCCAGTCCACTGATAGGAGAGGTCCTCCTCCCCTTCCATCCGACCCTAGTCTATCAGGTCTCATCAGGACTGACTGCAATGTTCTCCTCTGTGGCCTAGAAAGGCTATTCCTCCCTTGGGGAGGGGGGAGGAGGAGGTCAAAGAGCCCACCACTGGGTTCATGTCAGAGACAGCCCCTGTTCCCCTTACTAGGGAAACCCCCTTGGATGCTGATGTATTTGGTTTCTATTTAACTTCTCTGCTACTTCCTTACCAATGGGTAGTTACTTGCCTTATTAGGCCCTTTTTATTTATTCCAGGAATTAACTGCACGGTTAATTTAAATAGATATCTGTACTTAGATATATATGTCCACAGTGGCCATTGTTTCTCACCAAAACTCGTCTCCTTTCTGACATGAGTCTGCAGTGAGTATCCATTATTTCTTTGGAAATAAATTTTAAGTGAGCTGTAATTATCTTCTGAAAAAGAACCACTTATTTTGTGTGGGGGTGGGGACAGATTGGGAGGGATGAGTATGAGGGAGTTTGGAAAGGGCACATGATAGGTAAAAAAATAATATAAGCTCAGTTGGCAACTCATGACAATCAAAGTACTGATTTTTCTACAAGTGTGTGACAGCTTTGCAATGGAAGAAAGAATAGTGTTCATAAATGTTGATGGAACAACCAAATATCTATGTCAAGTCTTCTTTTTCATGCAAAATTAACAGAAATGGATTGAAGACTTAAGTATAAGAAGACATAGGTATAAATTGCCTTGACTTTGGTTATGACAATGACAATGGTTTCTTAGAGAAGAAACCTAAAACACAAATAATCAAAGAAAAATGAGTTAAACTTTATTTAAAAATGGCTTTTTGCTTCAAAGAGCAATGAAAATGCACAAGAAAGATAAAAGGGTAGTCCACATAATGGAAGGAAATATTTGCAAACCACATATTATCTTTATATAACAGGCTATTATAGAAAGATATTATATCAAAGTTCTTATTAATGAATAATTTTAAAAAACTCAATAAAAATGGGCAAAGTGTTTGGATATTTTTCCAAAAATATAAATAGTGAAAAAATCATATGAAAAAGGCATTATTTAAAATCATTTTTTTATAGTGAAGAAAAATTTTGGCAAGAAGGAAACACTTGGTACTTACCAAATAAAGACTGGATAAAGCACATTAACCCTGATCTACATTCTACTTTCTCACCTTCTGTGTTTGTCCTTGCCCCCAGTTCTGCCTATTTCTTTTTTTTTTTTTTTTAAATATGTATTTATTTTTTTGTATTCTTTTTTTTAAGATTTATTTATTATTTATACAACATTCTGCCTGTACACTAGATCTTGCTATAGATGGTTATAAGCCACCATGTGGTTGCTGGGAATTGAACTCAGGACCTTTGGAAGAACAGCGAGTGTTCTTAACCGCTGAGCCATCTCTCCAGCCCCAGTTCTGCCTATTTCTGTGAAAGATGCATTGAATGGAAATTTTGGCACTCAGTGTGTTTTCTGAAAGTTAACAGGGAAGGTATACAACAGTTTGCTAATTAGGAATCTTGAACTTAGGCTGAGCTCTCCAAGTGGAAATCAATGAGAAATGACTCTACGGTTATCTCTCACTTCCAAACTGAGAAGACTCTTCAAAAGGATTTTTGCAATAAGAAAGCAACATGGTAGGCAGTGGGTTTCTGCTAGGCTCTTTTCAAACACCCTCCCTTAGTTTTGGTTAACCCACCCACTACTTGCTCCTCCCCCATCCCACTGTACTCATGCCCAATTGGTCTTACTCCTCAATATTTCTCTTTTTCATTATATGTATTCTACTGTCCCTCTACTTTTTAAAAAGTTGTGTCATGTAATAGTAGGCTTCCATAAGGCTTTTATGTACCCTTCCTTTAAATAGAGCCACCATTTTTTAAGTGCCAGTAGCCAAATTATTCAGTATTGCTGTTACTTGTTGTTGCTAATTTCGAAGTTAGCACACAAAGTAATGGCAGCTACATAAATTCATGTTTCTCACTCTGTTCTAATTTGTCCCCCTTTCCCAGTTGCCCTACCTGTGATGCTTTTGTTGGTTCACTCTCTCATTCTGCATTCATATCACATACACTACCTTTCCCATTCTAAGACATACTCCTCTTCTCTCATTACCTTATTTCTGATTTCATGACCATTAAATGGAGAAACACAGATACATATGCACACATAAACAACACAAGCATAATTTTACTTTAAATGATGTTTCAAATGTATTATTTGAACATTTCACAAATGTAGCCAATATACGTTGGCTTGATCATATCCACCCCTGGCTCCAACTGCCAACTTTCACCTTCAAACATATCTGCCTCCCAACTTCATGTTATCTCTTTTTATTTAAAGCAATACACTAAGCCCAGTTAGTGCTGCCATTTGCTCATGAGTGTGAGACTACCCACTGGAGCATGGGCAATAAATCAGTGATCATGCCCTGAAAGAAAAGTGACACACTCCTCTCTCCCTCAGCCGCCATCAACTGACAATATAGTTTCAGATAGGGGAAGTAGGACCTGGGGAGCCCTCCCTATCCATGGTAGATTTTCCTCCCTCTCTCTGTTATTGTCCTTCAACTCCCTCTGAAAGCATCTGTCTTACAAACAAATCCCTTCTTTTTTAAAAAATTATGTATTAATTACACTTTATTCACTTTATATCTCCCCTGTAGCACCCTCCCTCTTCCTCTCCCAACCTCTCCCTTCCTCCCCCTTCTCCACGCATGCCCCTCCCCAAGGCCACTGATAGGGGAGGTCTTCTTTCCCTTCCTTCTGATCCCAGTCTATTAGGTCTCATCAGGAGTGGCTGCATTGTCTTCCTCTGTGGCCTGGTAAGGCTGCTCCCCCGTCAGGGGGAGGTGATCAAAGAGCAGGCCAATCAGCTCATGTCAGAGGCAGTCCCTGTTCCCATTACTGTGGAACCCACTAGGACACTGAACTGCCATGGGCTACATCTGTGCAGGGGTTCTAGGTTATCTCCATGCATGGTACTTGGTTGGAGTATCAGTCTCAGGAAAGACCCCTGTGCTCAGGTATTTTGGTTCTGTTGCTCTCCTTGTGGAGTTCCTGTCCTCTCCAGATCTTACTATTTCCGACTTCTTTCATAAGATTCCCTGCACTCAACAAATCCCTTCTTACACTCATCTTTTTAAACAAAAAGTTTAAAAATTATTAATCCTATAGAAATTTCATACAATGTGTTTTGATCACATTCACCCACAGCTTCTCCTTTTAACTCCTTTCAGATCTATCCACCACCTCTCTGTTTCCTCAACTTCCGGTCTTTTTTTTCCTCTTAAAATTAGTAACCTATTGCTTCCAATTTGTGCTTTCAATGTACTTCTGGTGGGGCCATCCACTGGAACATAGTAGACTTTCCTGGAGTCACATTCTTACATAACTAGATTACCTCTATTCCCAGAGCTTGTCAGCTTTTCAGTTAGGGGTGAGGCCTCCTGAAACCCTTCCCACTCCACACTGGAATATTGACTGCCTTGATCTTGTGAAGGTCTTGTGCAAAGAGCCACAGCTACTGTGTGTGTGTCTATGAGTGCAATGATCTTGTCACATCTAGAAGACACTGTTTTATTCTGATCCCCTTGAGCTCTGGGTCTTATAACCTTCCTGCCCCTTCTTGCATGATGCTCTCTGAGCTGTGGTGTGTGTGTGTGTGTGTGTGTGTGTGTGTGTGTGATACAGATGCAAATGTCACATTTGTGGTGGAGCACACTAGAGTTGCTTATTCTCTGTACTTTGGCCAATTGTGAATCTTTGCATTAGCCATTGCCCACTGAAAAAAGAAACTTCTTTACTAAGGTGGAAAGCAACACCAATGAGTAAAAACGTGTTTTAAGGCACTTTGACAACATGGTACCACACATGTAAGAAAACACAGTATTTGTCTTTTCTACTTTAATTTTTTATTCAAATGATTTCTAGTTCCATCTATTTTTCTACAAATGCTATGCTTTCTTTTTCTTTATAGCTGAAAATTTCATTGTGCAGCTGTATCATATTTTCTATATCCTGTTGCTTGACATCTAGGCTGTGTCCCTTTTCCACTTATAGTGAATGGTGAAACAATAAAATTGGATGTGTAAGAATCTCCATTGTATGTTGACTTAAGAGAGCTTGGGGTATGTCCACAGGAGTGGTATAGCTGGGTGCTGGGGTTCAGGAATAGCTGTGCACTGACCACTTGGACATCAGACTTAAGTCTGACTAGTCAAGCACACAGCCTGGATTCAGGAACCAAGACTGTGGTGCTGAACCATGCTCAGAGTAAATTTTTAAAGGGAAAAGACCATAACCAAGCAGGAAGATTCAATTCTATTCTAGGTATTCTATTCATGTCTAGCCAAGCAAGAAGAAACAATTCTGTTCCAGGTATGTGCTATCGAGATAGCCACAGAAAGCATTGTAAGTTGATTGGCTGGAATTAAGGTAGAGAAACTTTGGGGGACTTTCCGGTTTTCTAAGAGAAAGGAACATTAACAGGGGATTGTAGTTTAACTCTAACAGAATATACATTTATCTTTAACTCAAGCAGAACATGCATTTATCATTTATTGTTTTATCTTAAGCAGCAAGTATTGAACTGTAAGTAAAGAATATTCTTGTGTCAGGCAGGCAGAACTGGGAACTTGAGCTCAATTTCACCTTATGATCAAAATGGACACTGCAGGTAAAATGTCTTCAGTTATGCTAAAGATGAAAGCAGGTGTTAATGAGGAGCTACAGCTATGCAAAAAGTTAAAGCAAGCCTCAACACTGGGTAATATGGGAAAAGCCTGCCTTTAGGTTGTTGAGAAATCTTGGTACTAATTTCTGTAGTGACTGGAGGGTTTATGTTCCCATCAATAGTTTAGAGTGTTCCTCTTTCCTCACACACCCACCAGAACTAAGTATTTTTTTCTTGTTGATAGGCATTCTGACTTGCATGAGCATGACTATCGAAGCAGTACTAATTGCATCTCTTTGATAAAGATATTTAACTTTCCCAAAGTATTGATTGGCCATTTGTATTTCTTTCTCTTAGAACTGTCTGTGCACGTCATTAGCTCACGTATAGGCTGCATGATTGTGTTTTGTTTCCACGGTTCTTTCTATATGCTAGGTATTTCTCCCCCATTTGACATTTAGTTGGCAAAGATTTTCTTCCTTTCAGTAGGCAGTCTCTTCACTTTGATAATTGTTTGCTTTGTAAAAGCCTTTTAATTTTTTTAAAAAAGATTTATTTATTTAGTATTTATACATCGTTCTGCCTGCATGTATGCCTGCAGGCCTGAAAGAGGGCACCAGATCATATTATAGATTCTTGCTAACTCAAGTATGACATCCAGGATACGGTTTTTGTGCACAGAGACAAAGGGGTGTAGGGCTTGGGGCTGCATGATTTGGGCAGGTTCCCCCTGCAGCCTTCAGCTAACAATAAAGACTTTCTTTTTGGCTTTCAGAGTGTCAATGTAGTGGTCTCTGGTGGACTTATCTGGACACAAGTTTCATGTTTATATCCTTTATAAGGTAATGTGTTGATTTTACAGGAAAATGTATCCATGTGGTGATCTACTTATTCCGCATGTCTGCGTTCAGCAGTTTAGGGTCACGGTTTTGAGAGCTGTCACGCAGTATTGCTTTTCTGTGTTTCTCTGCATCAGGACCGGGCCACAGCCGCTTGGATCTGGCTTCAGCTCATCGTGACTCTCCTTATTGTTTTCTTCTTGGTTATCTTGGTGGGTCAGAGTTATCTTCCCATTGTAACAATTGTTCTGTCTTTTGGATATATCCCAGGGTTCTTTTGCTTCTTTATTGATGTGTAAATATTCTGTTTAATCAAACTGCCTTTCACCCCTATGTTCTTCCTTCTGTTTTATCAAGTCTATTTGTGAATCTTTTGTGCTTTTTTGACTTATAAATTCGTGTATTTCTTTTTGATAAAGCCCAAAAGAAATTCTTTATTGTTAACTGGAGGCTTCAGGGGGAAGTTGTTCAAATCATGAAGCCCCAAGACTTACATCCCTTTGCCATATTGAGCAACTGGATCCTGAGGGCTTAATCCAAGGACAGCTTAAGAGAGGACAAAAAGAAACTACCAAGACAGCAACAACATCAAACCTCACCAGATATAAGAATAAGCTTAAGATGAGTAAAATTTCCCTAACATCACTAATTACCAAAAACCAGATCTATATAATGTGCTAAGTTATAAATTATTTATAAATAAATACAAGTGAGACGAATAAAACAAAAGAGAAGGAGAAATAGAGAATAAGGTTAAGGAAAGGAAAGAAAAGAGAAGAAGAGTGGAAATGAATTGTTATGGTAGTTGGAAACAAAAAGAAAGTAGAAAAAAGTTCCAATAATGAACAAGTTCAAAACCAGTTTTAGATAGTCACCACAAAGGGAAATGTATTATATATGTACATTTAATATATATAGAGAAAATAAAAGGTGATGAAGCAGTAAAGAATAGAAACTTTAAGAAAAAAGCAGTGAAAATACATATATAAACAATATAAGAGCTCTGAGTAGTAAATGAGAAAGCAGAAACACATTTCCCCAAATATAATACAGTAAGAGTGTTGCTTAAGTTCGGTTAAAAAGGAGAAAAGGAAGCATAGAGCTCAGAAAGCAAAAGACGATATGTCAGAGTGTCTTCTTCCTGGGTCTTTAGAAAATAGACAGCGTAAGTCATAACTGTGAGGACTGATGAACTGAGTTCACGGAGTCGCGTCTTTCCCATCACCAAGGCTAAAGTGGCTCAGTTATCTTTCCAGCGTAATGTTCCCTTCTTGTGCACCAGGAGCCTCTGCTGGCCGAACTTGGCATTCAGTTAGTGGGCTGAATACTTTCATCTTCGCTGAATGGACTTACATTCTAGCATAGAGTATAGCCCAAGGGTGCTGGGCATGTGTGAAACGAGGTCTGTACAGGTGGAGGACCTGTCTTCACTTTTCAAAACCTCGTGGGTATTTAATCACGTTGCACATAGATGCAGCCATGAATATCAAGTACACTGCTGTAATTTACAAGTCCTCAGGATTGTAGCCGTGACTGACATGCAGGTGGCTCCAGGGATGGATTCACCTCCTTTCCTCAGCCTCAGAGCTATCACACACTCCAGGCCATTCTCAGATAATGAGAACCGCCTCTGGCCACAGACTGTGGGCCTATTTGTCTCTCTGCAGTTTCTCACCAGCCAAGCATCCTGCCACCTGCAGTTTGGCATATTGGCCTGTGGTGCTCCTGCTCTCCACAGCTGCCTTCAGAGGCCTTCACTTATTTGGGGGCGGGGGGGAGGGGGAGCTGTGGCAGGCTAACCTGATGCCCCCTGCTCTGCCGTTTTTTCCTTGTTTTAAGGCCCCAGGGTAGATTAGTTCTTGACATTAGGTCACCCTCTCCCTCTTGGGTATCTTACTGACAGAGTCTCTAATTCACTATGAAGCCAATGATAATTTTTTTAAAAATAAATTTATTTATTTTTATATCAATCACAGGTTAGGTACTTTGCATCCCAGGCATAGCCCCCTCCCTCATTCCTTTCCACCCTCCCCAACCCTCCCTCATCTCCTCCCCACCCCCTCCAAATCCACCAACGAGGGAGGATCTCCTCCCCTTCTATCTGACCCCAGATCATCTTGTCTCCTCAGGGCTGGCTGCAATGCCCTCCCCTGGGATCTAGCCAGTCTGTCACTCCCTGGCTTGTATGGGGGAGGGTCAAAGAGTCAGCCATCAAGTTCAAGACTGAAACAGTCCCTGTTTCCCTTACTAGGGTCTTCAGTTCGACAATGAGCTATCATGGGCCACATCTGAGCAGGGGTTCTAGGCCATATCCATACATGGTCCTTGGTTGGAGAAACTGTCTCATATAAGAGCCCGGTGCCCTGCTCAGTTTGATCTTTGTGGAGCTCTTGTTCTCCCCAAGTCTTACTAACTTCCTCTATTTTTATTATTACTTCCCACCCTCTGCCAAGGGCTTAATTGTGAGTCTTAATATCTGCTTTGATACATTGCTATACTGATTCTTTCATAGGTCCTCTTTGGTACGCTCCTGTCCTGTTACTTGTTTTCTCCTCAATTCAATGTCCATCCTATTAGTTCATCTAAACGAGCATTGATCATACCAACCTGGGTCCTCCTTCTTGTATATCTTCCCTAGGTGTGTAGATTTCAGCATGACCTTCCTATCCTATAGGTCTATATAAGTGAGAATATACCATATGTTTCTTTCTGCTTTTGGGATACCTCACTTAGGATGATCGTTTCCAGGTCCCACCATTTGCCTGTGAATTTCATGATTTCCTCCTTTTTAATTGCTAAGTAATATTCCATTGTGTAAAAATACCACAATTTCTGTATCCATTCCTCAACTGAGGGACATCTGGGTTGTTTCCAGGTTCTGGCTATTACAAATAAAGCAGCTACGAACACAGTTGAGCAAACTCCTGCTTCTCTTATCTCCACCTCCCAAGTGCTGCGGGTCTTGGTGTGTGATGCCTCACCTAGCTACCAATAGGTTCTCTCTTAAGATGGTGCCTGGTTGCTATCCTTGGAGTAGCATGATATAAATGCCATGTAGATGACAGATATGATCCTTATTCACCTCTGATCCATGTACTGGAGGAAGCACTCTTTCTCACCAAACCCAGACACTGGACTTGAAGCTTATGAGGCTTGTCCTGAGGAAAGGTCTTCTCTTTCCACTTAACTTTGGGATGCAGCTCATGCTCTGTCCTCTACCCCAACCAAAGAGCCTCAGGCCTAGAGTTGCGTTCAGCTTACTTCCGATAGGTATGCTGCCTATTCTTTTTCCTCCACACTTTAAAGCCATCCTTTCAATATCTTTATGGCATTCTGAAACTCTCCTTTTACTAGCATCAGGATAAAATATATTTATATATATATATATATATATATATATTTATTTATTAAAAATTTTGACTTTCTCCATTACCAGATTGTTGCAGGATATTTGATTCCATTGTGAACCATGAAATTGGAAACTGTAAAGACCTGTTTCTTGTTTGGTGTGGTTAAGCCCAAACACACACCTTTAATCCAAGAACTTTCTGTCTATTGTAAACAGGTAATTATGGTGTGG
>CM053763.1:4323037-4335954 GCA_028658305.1 Pachyuromys duprasi
CCCCCCCCCCCCCCCGGCCTTTAGCTGAGCTAGCAAGCTCTTTGGCCTTGATTTTTTGGCTATTTCCTTTGGGATATGAGCTGAGTAGGAAGGCCAGCGGTGTGCTTTCCCTGCAGGTTTTCACCCCAGTATCTGGCGCCTAAATCTTCATTGGTAAAATTGGACAAATTGGGATTTTCTTTTTCTTTCTTTCTTTTTTAAAATAACAACATCAAATCTCATAGAGATAACTTCTCCTAGGCAAATTATAAAAAGCGAAACTATTTTCAGACAGTGCCAGATATCCACTGGGGAACCAAGCACCTTGGTTTTTGGAGTGGTGGTCATATAGATGTTGATACCTCACTAGTCTACTGGACCTGGAAGGGAGAGGTTCCTCAGCTGCCTGTAGTAGCACAGGGAAGAGAATGAAGCGTGGCACCCTGACACATGTGCACATGGCACCCTGCATACAAGACAATAGAATTTCCACAGTCATCATTTCTTGTGACAAGCAGTGCTTAGCAAATTGCAAAGAGTTCAGACTGTTAGAGTGTTCCCAAAAATTCAACAACACCATTATATCCAGAACTCCAAATTCTGAAATAGAGAATCAAAGTCTTAAGAAATACTTACTTTGTGTTTATTTGCATGTATGTCTCTGTGTGCATCTGTGTGTGTGTATAATCAAGTGAATACAGAATGTAGAAGAGGGTGTCAGATCTTAGTTGGAGTTATAGGCAGTTGGGGCCACCTGCTCTGCCGGAGCCCGCCAGCAGAGCAGAACGGGGTTCTGAGTCGGGAGTGAGGACTGAAATTAATAATGCACACTACATATAATTATGTTCCGAGAGGCTTCTGGCCGCTTGCTCGTGGCCCCAATGAGCCCTAGAGCGTCAATATGCTCTGCATCCAAAAAGCCACGAGACCAGCTAGCCTTGTTTATTTATACAGTTTACACAAGGGGTTAATTTTTACAAGGAAGTGAGGCAGAGTTGAGATTTCTAACAAGCTCTCCCACCTGCTGTCACTAAACAAAAGGCGAATGGACTTGCAAATCCTTCCCTGTCTCCAAGGGAAGCCTGGAAAAAACCTGTCTTCCGGTGCTGAGACTAGCATTTCAAATAGCCACCAAAGCAGCTATGAGGTGGCTCACCACACTATGGATACTGGACACTGAAATTTTGGTCCTCTGTAAGTGTAATAAATGTTCTTAATCATTGAACCATCCCTCCAGCCCCCATGATAATTAGATTTTCATATAATCCACAAGAAAAAGGTGAGAGAATGTATGAGAGAGACACAAAAAGTAAGACAGATTTACATTCCCACCAGCAATGGAGGAGAGTTCCTCATTCTCCACATCCTCTCCAGCATGTGTTGTCATTTGAGTTTTTGATCTTAGCCATTCTGACAGGTGTAAGGTGAAATCTCAGGGTCATTTTGATTTGCATCTCCCTGATGGCTAAGGACGTTGAGCATTTCTTTAAGTGTTTTTCTGCCATTCTACAGTTCTCTACAGAGAGTTCTCTGTTTAGCTCCATACCCCATTTTTTAATTGGATTACTTGATTTGTTGCTTTTTAACTTCTTGAGTTCTTTACAGATACTGGATATTAGCCCTCTGTCAGATATAGGGTTGGTGATGATCCTTTCCCAGTCTGTAGGCTGTCATTTGATGACAGTCTCTTTTGCTTTACAGAAGCTTTTCAGTTTCATGAGATCCCATTTATTGATTGTTGATCTTAGAGCCTGTGCTGTTGGTGTTCTGTTCAGGAAGTAGTCTCCTGTGCCAATGAGATCTAGGGTCTTTCCCACTTTTTCTTCTAACCGATTCAATGTGTCTGGTGTTACGTTGAGGTCTTTGATCCACTTGGCCTTTAGTTTTGTGCAGGGTGATAAATATAGATCTATTTTCATTTTTCTACATATAGACATCCAGTAGGTCCAGCACTATTTGTTGAAGATGCTGTCTTTTTTCCATTGGATGGATTTGGCTTCTTTATCAAAAATCAAGTTTCCATAGGTGTGTGGGTTTATTTCTGGGTCTTCTATTTGGTTCCATTGATCCACTATTCTGTTTCTATGCCAATACCATGCAGTTTTTATAACTATTGCTCTGTAGTACAGCTTGTGGGAATGTAAACTTGTACAACCTCTCTGGAAATCAATTTGGTGTTTTCTTAGACAATTAAGAATAGTGATTCCTCAAGATCCAGCTATACCACTCCTAGGCATATATCCAAAAGATGTTCAAGTACACAACAAGGACATTTACTCAACTATGTTCATAGCTGCTTTATTTGTAATAGCCAGAACCTGGAAACAACCCAGATGTCCCTCAGTTGAGGAATGAATACAGAAATTTTGGTACTTTTACACAATGGAATACTTCTCAGCAATTAAAAAGGAGGAAATCATGAAATTCGCAGGCAAATGGTGGGACCTGGAAATGATCATCCTCAGTGAGGTATCCCAAAAGAAGAAAGACACACATGGTATATACTTACTTATATAGACCTATAAGATAGGATAAAAATACAGAAATCTATACACCTAAAGAAGATAAAAAAGAAAGAGGACCTGGGGTAGGAGGATTAATCCTCACTTAGGAAGTCAAATGGGACGGACATTGGATGAAGGAGAAAACAAGTAGCGGGACAAGAGCCAGCCACAGAGGACCTCGAAAACACTCTTCCTAGCAGTGTAGCAAAGCAAATATTAAGAAACATAACCAATCCTTTGGCAGAGTGCAGGGAATCATATGAAAGAAGGGGGAGTTCGTATGACCTGGAGAGGTCAGGAGTTCCACAAGAACCAAGTATATCAGGGCACAGGGGTCTTTTATGAGACTGTCTCTCCAACCAAGGACCATGTATGGTTATAAAACCTAGAACCCCTGCTTGTTTGTAGCAAGCGGTAGCTCAATTCCTAAGTGGGTATACTAGTAAGGGGAACAGAAACTATTTTGGACATGAACTCAATGGCTGGCTCTTCGACCTCCCTGTCCCCCGAGGGAGGAGCAGCCTTGCTAGGCCACAGAAGAGGACATTGTAGCCATTCCTGAAGAGACCTGATAAGCTAGAGTTAGATGGAAGTGGAGGAGGTCCTCCCCTATCAGTGGACTTAGAAGGGTGCAGGGAGGAGATGAGGGAGGAAAGGAGGGGGATAGGGAGGGAATGCGGGAGGGGGCTACAGCTGGGGTACAAAGTGCATAACCTGTGATTAATATAAAATAAACATGAAAAAAAAGAAAGACAGAGAGAGAGAGGGAGAGGGAGGGAGAGAGGGGGAAAGAGAAAAAAAAACAATACTTCCTGAACCTAACCAAGTTCAGCTTATTTTGAATTTCTGATACTCCTGATGCCTCTATGTCCTAAATTCTGGTGCTAGGGGTTGCATCTAGAGCTTTTTCATTCATACTAGACAAGCACTGTATCGACAGTTACACCCTAAACTAGGTTCAAGTTATTTTGTGACAATAATAATATCAAGTTATTTTAATGCTGAAAAGAAAGGAGATTTATAAGAGATCAAAAGGTTTATTTCTTGCTTCGGTTAAGGGTTTTCAATCTTGGCAGCCCTGGAGTCTTGGAACAAATAGTTCTTTGCTCTGGGGCTTTCTGAGCACTACAGCGTGTTCAGTTTGGTGTGCATCCACTTGATGCTAGAAGCTTCCCCTAGGTCATCATTACCTTGAATATCTTCAGGCATTAGAAACTCTCTCTGCAGAGTATCAAATAGTGCCCATGTTTGAGAAACTCTGCTTTTGAGAAAGCTTCTGCACCCAAAGTCTTGTTGTGGGGGTCTGGAAAATCTCTCAAGTATCCTACAAGGAAATAAGTTTGCCTTGGCACTTATAATAAAGTAACAGATTTTGGCAGCATAAAACACTTCTAATTTATTATATCATATCATTTTGGAAGTTAGGTTACTGGTAAGTCTGTGCTCCCTTAGAGGTTTGTCCAGAGACTCCCCTTGCTTGCCCTGTCTGGCTTCCACAGACTGCTCCCACTGCTTAGTTTAGCTCCTAGCCAGCAATGGCATTGCTCTACCCTCTGATTCTATTGACATATCTACTCTCCGATGCTGACTCTTCTGCCTCTCCTCACTTTAAAAAATGCTTTGGTAATATTAATCTCATACTCAAGATCCGGTGTCACTTTTCCATCATACACTTCTCCATTTAACCACATCATCAAATCCCCTTTCACCATGTCTGAGGACATAGTCACATGTGTCACAAATTAAAAGCTACCATCTTTGGGGACATTATTCTACTTATCACAGTCATATTGAGTAGATGTGGCATAGTTAGGTAAGTTCTATGGTTCTTCCTTTCTTCTCTACCCTGCCTTCTCAAAGAGACTGATGCATTTGAACAAGAAAAAGAGGGAAAACAGACTCCATTTGTTCTTATTGCTAGAAGCAGAATGGAGTTCTATGGGTTAGGTCTAGCTGAGAACATCCAGATAGATGGTAAATAGTCCTTTTAAAAATTAAAAAAGGACTAACCTTTTTCTTTTTTAAATTAATTAATTCTTTCATATACTACATCCCAACTGTAACTTCCCCTCCCTCCCTCTGCCTGGGACTGAACTTTTCTAACCTAAAAACCATGGTATCTTAATTTGTGACCTGTCTGGAACACTATAGGCTCTGTCAGGTTGGCTGCTTACAGCTGGAGGGAGGCAGTCTTGAAGAGTAAATCAAAGGCAACAGTGTAGAGAAAGTTACCCTTCATAATGCCTCCTGGAACCCAGGTGCTCTGATAAATGCACAACTTGCTGTTTGGAGGCAAAAGGCGATTTCAATGTTCTGTTGAACAGACTGGAAAGATTTGCCTCCTACAGAGGGGGAGGTTGCTGGGGATGTTGGAGGCTCCTGACTTTCTCTAGTTTCCCAGAAACATGGGATATGTTTCTATTATTTAGATAGTTGAGAAACGAGGTAAGAGGAAAGAAGCAAGAGTGGGAGAAGGATGGGAAGCCTGGACCAATGATGCCAGCCTGCTCAGAAAGGAAGAACAAGGAGACAATATTTAAATCTATGTTGGCAGGAAATGCTGGGGCATATGGCTATGGGGGGTTGGGGGAGAGGCATACAGCTTGCATCTCTGCAGCTTAGAACCAAGCTTCCAAATACTTTCCAGTGTATAAAGAGATTGCTTGCTTAGACTCTCAAGCTATAAACAGAAAACTTAGTGGGTTTCTTGAGTACACCAATCATATACAAATCTAATATTGCCTAGTCATTGGTGAAAGAACCTCCTTCCTGGGTCCCAGGGCCACGGTAGGGGAATTTACCTACAACAGCTGAAATATGGCAATCATTAGAAGAAAGCCAACTTGCCTGTGGTTTTTATTATATGTACTATGTCTGGATATGATTTTAAGAATTTCAAAATGACATGATTAACAGTTATTATTGTTATTAACGGTATTCTATTAACAGGTCTTACTTGAAAAATAAGTGAAACAAGGTTTTTAGGAGGATCAAAGAGAGTTAAGTAAAAATTACTCTGATTCTAATTCAGAAATAGCAACAGACCTTTAAAGCACCAATGCAGGTGCACTGTGGCTGCTGGAATGAAGGCAGTGCTTCTGTGGCCACATGCTGTCCTCATTTCCAAGTCTTGCACAGCTTATTTGTCCAAGGAAAGGGCATGGGTAGAAATAGCTGTTCAGGTGTGCAGAAGTACTTTCTGAAGTTAGAGTCTGCCTTGCTCAGTGCACTGACTCATTAATACCTACTTTGGAACTATTTTATTTTAAATATTAATTAAATTCATTTATTCAAACGTATGTGAGATGGATGCTTCCATGTGGAGGTGAGAAGACACTTGTCCAGGTTCAGTTCCCACTGTGAGGTTTCTAATGATTGAACTTAGCCCCTTTACCCGTCGAATTAGTCACTTTCTCTCTGCCCACTCCAGCTCCCAAATAATGAGACAAAGACCTGCTACGTTTGTAATAGACTTTAAAGCATGAGCCAGGTCAGATTCTCACCTATTCTAACCCATCGGTGCTGGCCAGGACCACTTCCCAGTCACATGCCCTGTTACCTGTCCTCTGGCTTCACCCTGGCTGCCTCTGCTCCATCTTTGGCCTCACGGTGACTCCTCATGGCCTGGAGACCTTCCTTCTTCCTTTCTCTTCACTTGGGACTCCCCCGACTGGGTACAGTCTCCTTTGCCCAGCCAGGCTCTTTAGCTTCTTTATGAACCAATCAGAGATAATTGTGGAGTAATCTTTACACAACACTGAGACAGGAGAGTCTTCAATAGTAAAGACCATACCAGAATCTGTTAGCACTTAGCTCTCTGCTGGTTCAGCAATTAACAATCGAATATACAGAGACACACCTTAATACAATATGAGTGAAGGTCACCTCCACCTTTACCCACTGGAGCTATTTTGTGGAGCCCTACTTTCACTTTATGATCATTTTGTTTTGAAAATTAAGATGTATCTACTGATGTATCATAAAAGGAAGGAAGCAGTGAAAGAGAGAAGGATGTAAAGGAAATAAGAAGGGGGAGTTAAAAGGGAGATGAGAGAGGCAGGGAGGAGGAGGTTGGGTCTTTGAGAAGACTGGGAAGCTCTGGCTTGTGACTGAGAAAGCAGGGAAGCTACTTTAGGGCTAGGTACCTTTCAGGGTTGTGGTGCAGGAGCCCAACAAATGAGGGTAATCAGTCCTCTTGATCACTAATTCAGCTCAAGACCCCTGTAATGTAGATTCTCTATTTGTAACATAGATCCCCCCAAATCTACCAATTTGTTTCTCCTGGGTATTGCTTTTTCATTATTTCCTTCCTGCCCTGAGTCCTCTTTTCCTATCTTTTTGTTGACAGGTGGGATCTTCTCAGCTCATGTTTGGTAGCTGTAATTGTTTTGCTTCATAGATGCATGTTTGGAAAGAATGATATGGTTTCTATGTTGTGCGATTCTTAGAAGTAACTGCTTTTGCTGTCTTTTATGAATGACCTGCATGAAAAGTGTCCATCATAAATAAGGTGCATTAACATGGACAGCTATCATGCACACGAAAATGCAGTCTATCTATCTGTCTATCCATCCATCCATCCATCCATCCATCTATCAATTTATCACCTATCATTTGTGTGTATAAAAATGGGTGTTGATCAATATTTGTGGAATTTAAAATGTTTAAAGATACTTTAGTGATTTCCTTTTTTTTTTTTTTTAATGTGAAAATTGTCAGAGGCAAAACAGAGTCACTTGTGCTGAGAGAGCCTGGCTAAATAAGCTTGACTAACTCCAACTGAGGCCATAAGTCATCAGTTCCAGGGACTAGGCCATAGGACACCAGTTCCAGAAACAGACCATAAAATCCCCTGTCCAAGGAACAGCCTGGAGATAACCACAAGAATGGGAAACTACCTTATCTCAGGATGGGGCATCTGTGCTGGGCAGCCTTATCTCATCCTGTGGTTAAACATTCATGGCACAGGAATGCAGTACTCATCCTGTAGTTAAATGCTGGCACAGGAATGCAGTCCACCAACCACCTGTATGCAAGTCAGTCAGGAATCAACCTTTATAACTTAGCAGCACGCACCAATGAGGCTTTAGAGTGCCTAACCTTTGCTAGAATTCCCCTAGTTTCCTATATATAAAAAAAAAAAGCCTATGTCCCTTTGTCTAGGGCAGCCTCTTGTAAAATGATTTGATGCTTGCATGCAGATTTTCTCTAAATAAAACACTTGCTAATTGCACATATGAGTGGTGGTCTCCTTGTGTTGATTTCAGGCTTGATAGTGCTAACCTTAAAAGAAAGAAAATAGTAAGTAAAACTCAGACTTTTTAAAGGAAGAGTTTTTACTTTTATTTTACTTTAAGAAAAAAAAAACATTTATTCATGGCCAGCCTGTCGACATGCTACACAGTATGGGCCGGTGGAGGACACCCAGAGATCTGCCTGCCACCATGAACACAGTGCTGAAGGAGGAAGACATTCAGAGAGTCTCCCAAAGAAAGACACCCCGAAACCTGCCTGCCTCCACACCATGCTGTGGCACAGGTGGGGGGGGGGCACCCAGAGGCCAGCCTGTCACTGCACAGCAGGGTGGGCTGAAGACACACAGGACCACCCACAGACACGCCGCATGGTGTGGGTGGATGGTGGACACCTAGAGGCTCACTTGCCACTGTGCCATGCAGTGCAGGCTGCCGCCATGCTACCCGGCTTGGGAGGGTGGAGGACACTCAGAGACCCACCAGCTGTGAGACCTGCCTGCGGCAGGAGCCCCTACTATGTGCAAATATGAGGCGGGCAGATGGGAGAGAAGGCGATGTGGGACAGCTGGAGCATTACGAACAGAGGCGGAACTGGAGACTTGAGGGTGGAGAGGAATAGCGTGTTGTGAATACCCAACCCTGCCACCTGAGGCCATGGTGAAGTCCTGGCTTGTGCTATCACTAGGGCCATGTCTGGCTTTGTCCCCATGCAGCAGTAAGGGTTTGTGTTGATGTCTATGGCTCATAGTATACTAAAGACAATGCAGACTTTGCATAGCTGCTTGGGATCACGTAGATGTCCAAGGTCTGTGCAGAGCTGACCTGGCCTCTCGCTGGCTGTGGCAGCCTGGAGGGTTGGCCCCACATCACACCAGCGGCAGCGCTAAAGAGAGTGGGCCCTGCACCTGGCCCAGGCAGCAGGGTGGATCCAGCCCTGGAGGCGTGAGGGTGAGAGAGCTGACCCTGCTGCTTCTTGTCTGCTGTGAGGTGGCTTGGGTGCGGGGGTGTTGTTTACCCCCTTGCTCTTTGCCACCTGAAGCAGTTGGGAGAGTTGGCCTCCTGGAGACATGAAAGCAGGAGTTGGCTCTGCCTCTTACTAGCTACAGCATTTGGGTGAGCAGGCCCTGTATCTTGCCTGGGCAGCACAGTACAGCTGTCTCCGGTGGTAAGGGCACTGGAAGCCAGCCCTGAGGGCAAAGGCATGGGAGAGCTGACTCTGCCTCTTGTCTGCTATGAGGTAAAGTGGGTGAGGCTCTTCTCCCTTTTGCCTCACCACCTGTGGTAGTCAGGAGAGCTGGCCAAAAGGTCATGAGAATAGGGGCGCAGGCCCTGTACCTTGTCTGAACAGCGCAGTAGAGCTCTGATGGCGAAGGCCCAGGTGAGCCCCTCACTGGCTGCAGTACTCAGGACAGTGGGCCCTGTACTCTGACTGGCAGCACAGTAGAGTTACTTTTGATGGTGTGGGTGCAGGGAGTGTGCTGCAAGGGCGTGAGAGTGAGAGGGCTGACCCTGCCCTCTCTCAGGTGCAGCATTGGCTGAGCTGGCTGGAGAGCTGGGGGGCTGACCAAACTCAGCTACCAACCAGGCCCAGATCCAGAGCTTTGAGTCGGCCCATTCCAAAATCTACATCATCTGTGAATTGTTGGAGCCTGTGAAAAGGCTGGTCTTGCTGATCCAAAGATGCAGGGTCTTCATGACACTGGGTAACAAAGGGATAACCGAGAGGAGTCCTAGTGAGGATCCAGTATTAACGATGTAGCAAAAGCCAGAGCCTCTAACCAGACCAATGACTCATTGCAAGTAAAGATGTGTGGACAAAAGGGTAAACTATGCGATACACTGTGACATCCTACAGCTCCCAGGAAGAGATGTTTTCTATGCTTTGTTTTGTTTATTTTTGCTTTTTATTTTTATTTTTTGGCGGGGGTAGCTTGCAAGGGCAGAGGGCGGGTATGAAGGCATGGGTAGATGAGTGGGATAGGGGTGCATGATGTGAAACACACACACACACACACAACAATAAAAAGTTAAGAGAAATGGCTTATTCAGATTATAAGCAGGTAGATCGCTGTGAGTGCCAGGCCCACTTGGTTTACATAGCAAGTTCCAGGCCAGCGAGACAGTTATTTCAAGAAAAGAGGAGGGAGGTATTGTATTTTTAATTATGTGCACGTATTTGTTTCTTTGCGGGTATGTACACATGAGCAGATACGTATGGGATCTAGAAGAGGGCACTGGATGCCCTGGAGCTGGAGTTATAGACCATTTTCAGCAACCTGATGTGGATGCTGGGAACTGAACTCAGATTCTTTGCAAGAGAAGCAAATGCTCTTAGCAGTGGAGCTGCCTTTCCAACCCCAAGAAAGCATTTCTATACACAAATGAATTGATAAATATCATGAAAGACCCTGCCAGACTAGAAACTATGCAGGTGTCACAGCGACCTTATTCCAAATGTACGTTCTCAGGTACATTCCAGGTCATGTGTCCAAGTGTTTATCTTATTACTAACCAGCATAGCCAACGACTATTATTACAAAATGCCTAATTGCATTCTCCCATTATTATTTTTTGCTTTTAAAAACTACCCTACCTCAATATCTTTGTCTATGCCCATCCTTTACTGTGACCTACATATTCACATTGTAGTGCCCTGCTATTTCCCAAAAATAATCATTATTTTGTGACACACCCCTTTCATTTGCTTGTGTTTTAAAACCAGGTTGATGTTCTGTTCTCAACACTGTTTATTTCTTCTTTATTAAAAACCCAAGTACTTATTGGCCTGCTCTCTGATCACCTCCCCCTGAGGGGGAAGGAGCCTTGCCAGGCCACAGAAGAACACAATGCAGCCTGTCCTGATGAGACCTGATAGGCTAGGGTCAGATGAGAGGGGAGGAGGACCTCCCTTATCAGTGGACTGGGAGAGGGACATGGGTGGGAAAGAGGGAGGGTGGGACTGGGAGGGGAGGAGAGAGGGAGGTACAGGGGAATACACAGTGAATAAACTGTAATTAATAAAAATTAAAAAAAACTCCAAGCACATAGAGATGGGGAATATGCTTTTATTTTTCAATGGTTGTAAACCGCTGTTTCTGAAAAGGATGGCGGTAGCAGCATAAGTTGGAGGATTCTGAAGGAGGCAATGCTACCTGCTAGACATGAGCTCTAGCCCAGCAGAGCATTTGAGTGGGAGGGCTAAGCAGCTGATCTGAAGAAACAGGACCAAGCAAGCTTGAGTCTCCATTCCTCTCTACCAATTTGATAGAAAGAGCTTGTAATTTAGCAGAAATGGGAACTTGAGGAAATACGACCCAAAGGCAGGACTATTCCACAAACCTGGTGTGCAGTTCTCTGAATTTTTCACTTTTAGTCAAAATTAAGGAGCTGCCATTGATAAAATTAGAAACTAGTGTGGGGTTAGGTATCTGTGAATACATTGCTAACGTTTCTGTTTGAATGGTAATGTAGATTGATTCACCCCAACTTGCAGAGCTCTGTCCTCCCTATGGTCTCTCTTTCCAAATCCTCCTCTATTCAAGCTCCTTGCTTGTGCGTGGCTCTGGTTTTAATGAGCCACTGACTTATTTACAGCTATTTGGGATTTTGAAGTACAGATGCAAATGGCATTTCCCTAGGTGTGTTGGTAGCAGTTGGACCAGTCTCTGATTTGCATTCTTGAAGCCTGCATGTCTTTCGGGAAATACAGTTTATAGGCAGTTTAGTGGGGTTATTATTATTATTATTTTTAATCTCAGTCACAGATGCCAATACCTAGTGATTTTGAGAACTTGGATCAAAAACTCAAGGGACAACACATGCTGGAGAGGTTGTGGAGAAAAGAGAATCGTCCTCCATTGCTGGTGGGAATGTAATCTCACATAACCACTTCAGAAATCAATCTGGCACTTTCTCAGAAAATTATGAATAGCGCTACCTCAAGATCCAGCTATACCACTCCTGGTCATATATCCAAAAGATATACAACAAGGATGTTCATGGCAGCGTTATTCATAATAGTCAGAATCTGGAAACAACTTGGTTGTCCCTCAACTGAAGTACGGATACAGAAATTGTGGTACATTTACACAATTAAAAACAAGGAAATCATGAAATTTGCAGGCAAATGGTGGGAACTAGAAAAAATCATCCTGAGTGAGGTAACCCAGAAGCAGATAGACACATTTAGTGTATACTCAGTTATAAATGAAGATTTTTACTTTCAAGGCAGAGAATAGTTAGAGATGGGGTAGTTAATTTAGGAAATCTTTTAGTTCAAAATAAAAGGTTCATGATAAGAGGCTGTCTAGGAGGTAGAGAGTGTTTAAAGATCAGGAGGCAGATACGATAGACAGAAATTTGGAAGGCACTGGCTTCATGGCACATGAGCACTTAGAATGGAAGAGATTTCTATTTTTTAATTTTAAAAAGTAAAATCCATTTTTATTAATTAATTCAATTTACACTCAGTCATAGGTCCCTCATTCTTCTCATCCCAGTCTCACCCTACCTCCTGCATCCCTCTTTCCCTGTTCCTTCAGAATACGGAGACGCCCTCTCCAGGCACCCTAGCTCATCTGTTCACGTGAGGATTGAGTCTGTCCTCCTCTCCTCTGGCTTGGTAAGGCGGTCCCATCAGGGGGAAGTGATCAAAAAGCAGGTAGCGCAGTCCATATCAGAGCTACCCCCCACTCCCCTAACTATTGTGCCCATATGAAACCTAAGATGCCCATCGGGTATTTATAAGTAAAGAACCTAGGTCCAGACCACGAATTGTCCTTGGTTGGTGCTTCTGACTCCACAGGCCCTTCTGGGCCCTGGTTGATTGGCTCTAATGGTCTTTGTTCCCACTCTTCCACCATTACCTCTGTCTATTCTATTTCCCCTTCTGATTGAGATTCATGCATCCTCTATAGGATCCTCCTTGTTATTTATCTTTGTGGGGACTGTACATTGTAGTTTGACTTTCCTGTACTATCTGACTAAAATCCACTTGTAAGTGAGTATATACCATGTATGTCTTTCTGGGTCTGTGTTACCTCACTCAGGATTATCTTTTCTAGTTCCCACCATTTGCCTGCAAATTTCATGATTTCCCTGTTTTTTTTAAATGTAATTTATTTATTTTTATATCAATCACAGGTTAGGTACTTTGCATCCCAGGCGTAGCCCCCTCCCT